>CAJNOJ010000708.1:5684-29052 GCA_905250025.1 Adineta ricciae | reverse complement strand
CATGTTTCGTAAAACTCCTTTTCATGCTATAAAGAACTTTAAAAGGTTTTGTGAGAAAACTTGAAAACCTTTGGAGTTCCTATTTATTCTTAACGGTTTTGTAGAAAACCCTACTACGGAACCATCAGGTGTAGTAGAAAACTCCAAAGGTTTTTTAAGTTTTCTCACAAAACCTTTTAAAGTTCTTTATAGCATGAAAAGGAGTTTTACGAAACATGGTTCCGAGAGTGTGCCCACCCGCCGATATCTTTTAAGGTTTCCCAGATTTTTTTATTCGTTTTTTAGACGTTTGGAAGCATTTCACAAAACTACGAAACCTTTTTGAGGGGTTCAGGAGTGCTCTTATTTTTTTTACAGTGTAGCTTTAAAAAAATTAGAAACCTATTCTCAAGGAGAAAATCAAATGATTCATAGTTTTCATAGTGAAGTGTTAAAACTTTGTAAAGAAGCAGATTCTACTAGAAGTGAAGCGACTAAATTAAAAAAAACCTTTTAAATAAAGCTAAACCTACTATTCAATACGAAGTACGCAAAAAGAAACCTCAATCTACGAATGAATGTCTTACATTCGCTAAAGAAGCAAAAGAACTTATTCAGTTGTCAAATATTACTTATAATCCCGATATCAATCCTATTGATTATTCGATGCGTCAGACGCAAATGATGCCATCATCACCTTTCGCGTCATCGAATACAGTTCCGTCCTATTCTATGCAACAGAATACTCATCCTTCTACAAATTTCCGAAACTATAATAGTCGAAATCGCAACTCGAATAACAGAAACTCCTTTTTTCAATCCAGAAATTTTCAACAGCAAACACCTCGATCATTTCAAACTAAATCCCAAGCAAATAATACATTTCCGCAACAGAATCAACCACATCCTCAGAATAACTTTAGTAATAGTAGTAGTAATAGTAATGGTAATAGCAATAATTACCATATTAATAGTCGTAAAAACTCTTCTTCTAATACCAATACTTCAACTAAACCACCTATTCAAAAGTATACTGCTAATGTCATAGATCTTTCTGATCCATCAGTTGATACAGATAATATTTCAGAATCACTTTCATCTTTTCCCTGCAGTCAGTGTAACCAACTCGGACACGAGGCTTCCACCTGTCCGCGTTTTTAAGTACAGGGACATCGTCAGATGGTGTTGTCTCCGGTAAACCTTTTCTAAACCCATGAAAACCTCCCTTAATCTAATTTACTGCGTTTGTCAATCACTATCCAACGAAAATCTTACTTGATACTGGAGCAACCACAACTTTCATTCATAAAAATTTACTGACACATTTGAAGCACTACCAAGTGATTGACAGCACACCATATTCTTTTGTTCTTGCAGACGGAATAGCACCATTTCGTGTGTTAGATACAGTTCAATTAACTCTTCAATTCGCTAATTCTTTGACCATTGTTATCGCTCAAATCGCTGATAATCTCTGTACTAACATGATGATCTTAGGCATGGATTATATCAATTCTTATAATCTCAGTTTTAATATGAAATATCAAACAATTTCTATTGAATATGATAATCAGGCAGTGACTATGAGTATGGATCAAGCACAACCACTCAAGAAAAGTGATAGTTTAGGATATATTACTTCTACTCCATCTTCTTATTTCTTACCTGCCATCCTTCCACAAATCTCTTCATCAATTGATGATACCACCATCACTGGTGATTCGTCAATTCCGGTCATTCATTCAGGAGATATTTCACTTACATTACCTGTACAAGATACTCTTCTCTCATGCATTACAGATCAAAACTCTTTTCATTATTCTATAAACGTATTCTGTTGTAATACAATACATACGCCTTCAGACTCTATTCTAACTTCTCTCGATGATTTAATTCAGTCAATTGAGGATTCATCTCAAGCAGATGCACTCTATCAATTGCTAGTTCGTTATTTCTCTTCCTTCAATATTGATAAACATAATATCGCTAAAACGTGTATTCATCATGTTATAAATACGACCGCACATTCTCCTCCAGCTTGTAAACCATATCCACAACCAGATATAGACCCGATATTATATGAAATAAATGCGGAAACTTCGGATTTTATCCGAAAGTTATATGTACTCTAAAAAGTGTATGAAACTTAAGCGACAGAGCCAAGGGCGAAAAAGTTGACTTAAAGCACGTCAAAATCATAGATAAATCACTTTAAATCACATTAAATCATATGAAAAAATGAGTTTTGGTGATTTAAATCATCTAAGTATTAGAATTAAATCATTTAAATCACATAAATCACAAAGTGCTTTTTCCCCCTTGGACAGAGCACTTTGAATATGATATCAAGATTTTATAATGAACAACGAAAGATAAGTCCGAGCAGCCGAGTAATGCAAACCTAAGCGACATATTGCTATAACGCTACTTTTCAGAAAACTCCACGACAGCTACGGAAACTACATATAAAACTCAAGAACGTCTTCATAGTTTAAAACTGTAAAGTCTAAGGCATCTTCACGCTTTAGCGCAAAACAAGTCTTGACCACTCTCATAGTATAGCATACAAAGATCATAGAGCACCCACATATTAAACGCCTAGATGGCCTAATGATACCCGCATTAGATAGGACATGAAGATCTATAGGTATTCGCATAGTATGGGATTTGAGGACCCAAAGGCACCCCCTACTGCAGGACTTGGAAACCTACGGGTACCTCGGTGGTATAGCACCTCAGGACTTGTGTGCACTTCTATCAAAAGGAGTCGAGTTGCATATATAGTTGGGAATTTCCTGCGAATTTTTGGGTTCTGTGAAAATCTCTGTTCTTCTCCTCAGGGATTGATTTATTAGTTTTGAGAGTGTTTACGACAACTCAGCCATTTCTCTACCGATCCTGCTCATCTTCGAACTCGATCGAAATATTGATGACACGATAATGTGCAAAAGAGAATCACTCCGTTGCTCGTATTTTTCATGAGTTATCGGATTAACGGACGAACAGACGGACATACAGACCGATTCTAGTAGCGTACTCACTTTTTGAGTACACAAAAACTATTGGAAGCATATAGTTCTATTTTTCTTCCTATAAGTTGTTTTATTAACAATGAGTCATATGAAAGAATAGGGGCGAAAGAGGAATGATACGGTTACTCATTCCATGATCGTATGTCAAATAAGTGAATATTGTGAATATAAAAACAACCAGAATACAAAAGAAACATTTCACTTTCATAGATAATGATCCCTCTGAATTTTGGATCTTGAGGGTGAGGGTGAGTTTACAAAGAAAATAATAATTCAAAGCAATCATACGATGCGTTTCGAAAGGGGCTTAATCCTTTCATCGTCAGGTATGTTCAGAATTATTACAACTATACCGTAGTTATTGGTAATATGTATGTTATGAAAGTCGAAACATCCAACATATACACAATTTCTAATAAAACAATAAAACGTAGTTATTTCTTACGTAAATGGTGAGTTTATTAGCTGCCATAACTGGTTTCGTTCCGTCTAAAGAACTCGTGAAGGTGTGAGGGTGTGAGTTTGAACATAGAAAATGAAAGAATCAAGTATTAGCAATCTCTCATCTGTCCACGAGACTAAACACTCGAATGTATTCAAAGTGTCCACAGTGACGTGTTCAAATAAGTACGAGAAACTTATTCAAAAAGATCACAGAATCAGAGCAGGACTCGAACTCACATCTTCCGATAACCGGTCGGCTATTCGACCAGTTAAACTATCTGATTTCGTTTTATTCTTCGTTTTGACATGTTGTTATTAACTAGCAGAAGAGAAAATCAGATAGTTTAACTGGTAGAATATCCGACCGGTTATCGGAAGATGTGGGTTCGAGTCCTGCTTTGATTTCATGATCTTTTTGGATAAGTTTTTCGTACTTATCTGAGCATATCGCTGTGGATACCTTAAATGGATTCGATTAGATCGAGTCGTGGACAGATGAGAAGTGATTACTAATTAAAGTTTCTTTCCTATCCTATTTTCAAACTCATGCCCTCAAACGCCTTGGTAACCTAAGGGTATCCTTATAGTATGGGACTTGAGGACCTACGAGTACTTCGGTGATACAGCGCATAAGGACTTGCGTGCACTTCTGTCGAAAGGAGTCAAGTTGCATATATAACTAACAATTTCCTGCGAGTTTTTGTTTTTTGTGAAGATCCCTATACTCTCCCTCAGGAATGGACTTATTAGTTTGGAAAGTTTTTACGACAACTCAGCCATTTCTGTGTCAATTGGTCTCATCTTCGAACTCGACCGAGATATTGATGAGACGGTAATGTGCAAAAAAATATCGCTCCATTGCTTGCATTTTTTATGAGTTATTGGATTAACGAACGGACGGACATACAGACCGATTCTAGTAGTGTAGTCACTTTTTGAGTACACAAAAAAGAACAATAAAAGATCGAACATTTCTAACATTAAAATTAAAATAAAGCCCTGATGAGTGTTTCTTATTTTTTATTTTTAAATAAGTACATGAAACGCGTCGGCGAAGTAAATACCTGCATTTATTTATTCATTATTTTGGACATTAGGTCGATTGTAGGGGTACACATAGTTCAGTTCACTGAACTGAACCGTTTGGAGTCTTTAAATTCGATAAAATAAGGTCAGTCTTAGCGCGGAAATGTGAAAGCTCAGTAGGGTTCGCTCTTCTCAGCCTTCCTCCCGGTCGTACCGCCACTGGATAAGCTGTTTTCATAGCCTAAAGCTGATGAACTGAAGTATATGTACCCCTAGTCGATTGCTGAAAAGCAAGAGTTGGAACTAGAAAATTAGTTTATATCTTCGCTATATAGACTGATTTGTTTTCTATCAATTTGAATAAACAGTACTCTATTTTCCATATTAAATTTATCTTATTGGACAGATATCGATTCCTGAAGAAGTAAACTTTGAGATGCAGCAGATTGATCTTATTTTTCTTCATTTAAGAAGAAGTCAATCTGTTTTCAAATTATTTGATGTATTTACTGTAAACGCATTTGTTATATTGTTCATCATCGCTGGTATTCTCAATCAAAACTCTTTGATGCTGTTCATACAACACCGTCAAGCATTTGCCTACTAACGAATTTATGTTTAGAATATACAGATTTTTGAAGAGATATATTTTTTGATAGTATATATTTTATTTCCTTCGTTGAGCTGATCATTATCGTACTAATATTCTGAAAAGGGATGTAGCATCTTGAGGGTATGGGTGTGTGACTGTATATTATTATCTTTTCTTCAATCATACCCACACCCCAACCCAAATGTTTTCTGTCGTGTTCATATTAGTGATATTCCAGCTATCATTCGAGGAAGACAAATAAAGAGGCACCAAGGAAAAGGTGCTTTATCAACGTCAACTTCTATATCGTCTACTTCATTGGTTGTTTCATCGAACAGATGTATTCGGTGTTCGTCACAGTTCAATATAATTGTCCATATATGGCCATCTCTATTAAACTTCTGATCCCGCTCACTTGTCGTCTTTCGGCCGTCTTGATAGCGAGAATCTTTAGTCCAACCATACGTTGAATCTGTAGAGGTGTAACCACAGGCAGAGGAAGACCTTACGTCAAATGGAATATTTCGGGATCGAATACCTAGAAACGGAAGCCATTTATCTATTCTCGTTCGGATGCGATGAACACCAGATGAATATGAATGAACTCCAAGAGCACAGGCCGGTTTCCACATACTATTCTCCACCGACCGTTTATCCGATGACAATTTCACTGTGTTTTCATCAAATGCGAAAATTTGCACAAACTTTTCATCTTCCACTATGTTGATCATGTCAAACTTTTTCGGCATTGAAGTAGATGATGCCATGTTTGTAAAGTATGTTTTTAATGGATTTAATAAGCTAAAATAAGAAAATATCTTTCTGCGCTGCTGTATATGTTAGATAGCTATGAAAGCCTTAACAATAAGGAATCTGGATTGCTTCTCTAAATGATGATAATATGAATTGTAATTTTTACTATAGAAATTTCGAAGTCCATCCGGGGTAAAATTGTTCATTTTTATTTCCGACGTCCTAGCCTGGATTTATAGGATATTCGCGATCATAGATCTGGCTTTTCGAAAAAACTACTTATACGTACTTTTCGTAGTAGAAAAAGCGAACTCCAAATTTAGAGTCCACGAAGGTCTAGCTTTTCAATGAATTACAGCTTGTAACTTCACATTTTTTGTTTCAGGATCGCTGATTGACTCAGCACGGTCCGGAGTATCTATTTATGTATTTAGGAAAAGGGAACTAAAGCTCTAAGATAGACTTTTCGATGAAAAACTAGATATCGATAACTTTCAAATTTGCACCTCGCTTTTTTACCTCTTTTCGTGTACTTAAAAATTCAGTACACCTGAAATCGATCAGGGTGTCCAACCCACCGTTTATCCTGTAATTCTCCAAAAATACATGAGATTGAACCCAAGTTTTTGTGCACAAAATTACCTTATCAATGTTTCGGTTGAGTTTGACTATGAAAAGAATCAGTCACGAAATGGCTGAATTATTCTAAAAATTATCAGAAATCATCAGACCACCCCTGAGGAAGGAGTAAAGATATTTTCTTCAAAAAACAAATTTCATAGATAATGATTTAAAACATAAATAACTTGACTCAATTTGCTAGAAGTGCCCTTAGGTCCTAATATGCTATACTATAGGCGTGCCGACGAGTCTATAAATCCTATAGTAGAACTCTGCTTAAGTATATACTTATAACAGAATAGTTGTATGATAGAATGCATTCGAAGAATAAATGGGCGTTGTCGAAGTCAAATCAGAATGCTACAGGAATCTCAAAAAGTAACACGGTTCAATTTGTTTTCGACAATGCATTCATGAAATTTCTGTTTGCATGCACTAAGAAGTCACTCATTAAATCCGACGAATGTCCTCCTTGTACCTGATAGGACGTGGAGAGGAGTTAGTGTCAAATATGTAATCACTTGCATCAGCGAAGAATTTCTTTACTCGTTCTCCATATAATCAATTGGAACCGTTTACTATCTCAGAAAATAGGAGTACTACTGTAATTGATGAATGTGGTCGGCCTCCATTTATGTGATAACTCTAAGACGAAGAGTCGGATCAAGGTGAAATTTTTACTTAGGTGCGTTCAAAGATGCGCCAAATTCATTAAGTCCTTCCTGAGTCATTGTAAAATATTGATATTCTTTTGGGAAATCTCTATATCTACCGATGCAGAGGTTGCAGTACACATAGCTCTCGGATAATAATTCACGCTTCGGCATTTATTAACACTGATTCTAAATATCAAATTTACTTGCCGATCGGCTGATAATATAGACTAGAAGGTAAAAGGGATAAAGTCCAATTTTTGTCAAAAAACTCTCAAAAACCGCTAGAATCAAAATATGTGAGATCATTTTCAGGCAGATCATGTGATTTTTTCTACACTTTTCTACCATCTCTTCGAGTAGAAGCAGTCCTACAACATGTAAAATAATGTAGCCTTAGTTATCATCTCTTAGCTGAGTTAAGTGTGATATACTAGAAAAAATCAGTTTCTTTGTCACTCAAAGATGACCAACAAAGAATTAATACTTGTTAAATAACTACTCATTGGTTCTCAGAAAAATAGTATGTAAATAGGTGATTTTATTCAACTTTCGATGCTCTACCTTATTTCATATTGTAATAAAAATTTTGCAGTGTTTTCA
Organism: Adineta ricciae; assembly: GCA_905250025.1. Classification (NCBI taxonomy): domain Eukaryota; kingdom Metazoa; phylum Rotifera; class Eurotatoria; order Adinetida; family Adinetidae; genus Adineta; species Adineta ricciae. The sequence continues at coordinate 21,349 of CAJNOJ010000708.1, read as the reverse complement.
ATGTTGAAAACGACCGCCATTTAATGACTACAAATATTTGAAATTTTTCTCAATGGTTTCAAGCTCGATCTCAGGCGAAACAGACATATTTCTCCATTTTTTCCACAAAAGCGTTAAAACTTTGAATTCGAAGGTTTTTAACTATGCTAAACAAAATGAGATCGTTAAATTAACAGAAAAACTTCCGAGTGTCTCGATTTCACGACGACTTCTTGGATCCGCTCTTACAAAACGAAATAAAAAACTATCAAAGCGCATTTATCCATGATAGAACAAGTAATTAAACAGGCTAAATATGTTCGCCGAACCATCTGAAGCAAAACAAAAGATGCCGTAGCTATTTATCCTCAAACAGCCATTAAAAAAATTGCATCTTTCTTTCTTTTCTTTCCTTCTCAATATAGCTGCTTGAATAACAAGCAACAAGACGAAGAGCAAACTATAGGCAACGCTTCTCAATCGGTTTACACCATATAAGCAGAAAATAAACGACGGATGATATTGTCGTGCGATGAAGGATGTTTTTAATATGCACTGAAAAAAAAATCCGACGAATGATAAACTTTAAAAGGGTTTTTGAAAATGCAACGTATAACAAACCCTTTTTTGCCGTTTATCAGAACGTAATAAACCATTTCATATACGCCAAAATATAGTCAAAAAAAGGATTTATAGATTTTAAGTATCTTTCATCAAAAGGTTTATTAAAACGTTTTTATTTTAGAAATATCTGAAAACGGTTTGTTATACGTTGCATTTTCAAAAACCCTTAAGATGAGCGTATATCCAATTGCACAACTCGTTGAATCACATTAACATTTCCGTATATAAACACGTATAAGAAGATGAAAAACGATCAGTTTTTTCCTACTTCCGTTCATGAAACACGTTTATCATCCACATGAAAAATAGGAGGGTTCATTAAAGGACAGATAAACTAGCATATCTTTTGGATCAACGAGATAACAATACATCCAAAGGTATATTCCCACTTTGATTCATGCCTGAAACCATCAACAGGTTTATCAAATGGTTCATTCCCACGCTGATCCGTGCCTGAAACCATCAACATGTATATATGAGGGTATATTCTCACATTGATCTGCTCTATCAACTATCTTAGAGTTAATCTTAAGGTTTAACAAGGTGCTGGTTGGTTTTACCATTCATCGATGGATGGAAGATAGGGGCTGTTCTAATGTTTGCTAGTTTATGAAATAACTGGAAATTTTTCTGGGATAGTTTACCAGCCGCTCAGCAGCATACTGGTGATATTATTCAAGGTATAGTAGTTAGTCGATCAGCTCAATCAACTGGAATATCTATGAGTATAGGATAGTTTCGTTTGTTCAACCGATTATAAAAGGATCTTTTCATCAAGTGGAATCTGAAATAGGACAAAAGAAAAAATCGACTGTATGTTGAGACTAAGTTGATCACAAGAATGCTGTTAATGGTTTATCCAAGGCGCAAAGTCATCCCTATCCTAAAGAGATAAAAATGAATCGTTGCCAGTAATATTGTTAATAGAATATGATGAATATGATTTGTAAATTGGTTAAGTTCCATATTGGCGAAGGAGAAACATTTAAAGGGCTACTAAAGGACGAGTCAGCTTAATTTAGTTTGGCTTTAAAAACGCGAAAAGAAGGAGAGACTGAATGAGATAGATAAAGAAGAGTGACACATATTGTAAATATATCCAACAATTGATGTGAAACTGACCGCTTGTGATACTAAGTTCACATTTGAATAGCAGTAAACTGGAAGAGAGTGAAAATAAGCAAGCTACTCCTCGTTTTCACTCAACACTGAACATTAGGAGAATGAAATAGTTAGTTGAAAATCAAAATTAGAAAGCACATTTAACTGACCTGTTCATTGATTAGTTGTTTGAGGCTACTAAGCATAGCCAATTGAGTGGAAAGAGAATTTCAGTTGAAATCAACGGCGGTTTGATGTGAATCAGAAATGGTATTGTATAAGTTCAATCTCTAAATATAAAAGAGCAAACAGAAAAACAAACAAAGCACACGCATTACTTACTTTACCGTTATTTATTTGGCATTGTCGACTTTGAATAAGTAATGAAAAATAACGAAAGAAGAGATACTAAGATTGTAAACAAGAATAATAAATATATGAACTGATAACGTTTGCATTCCGTGACTAATGGAATATATCAAAGCAATTTATGAGAAAATATTCAAGTTTGTTGATGAATTCGATGGCATCAATGAAATATCTTAAGCTACCAAAACATCAAGAGAAAAAAATAAGGCTAATCGTTTGAAATATTTCTGTATAACTGCTCTTTTAATAAACTGAATCAATATCATAAGTAAAAAATCTTGATGAGTGAAGATGAACCCAGATTCCTTTAAAATTAACATTTTTATATCTTTTTCTTGTTTTACATTTGAATGAACGGCGAAGAAAGAAGAAAAATAGTAAATAAAAAGAAAGAGCAGACCACTGCTTGTGATAAAGAATGAAGAAAATCGAAAAGAAGTTGGTTACCCTTTTGGAGACTTTTAACAATAGATACGTATAATAGACGAAGAAATTAGCATGAAAAAAATCGACCATCTCTTTTTAACACGAATCTCGACGGGAAAAAATCGAACTAAAGTTGTCCATTATATGTTGCAAATCGAAAGAGTCATATCAATATCGGCGTCTTCGTTTAATCTGGCGAGACTTTGATGATGAATTAGTTAAATCATTCAGGGGGATGTGTAATTGAGATTCGCTTTGCTGTTGACTTTCTTCAGCATCTGTTGAAGATATAACATTTTGAGTATCAAGATTTCGATTTCTCTTTCGTCTTTGTCGTGTCGAAACCTGCTGTGAACGAAGATCTGCTGCTGGTGCAACTTCTTCGGAATCAATACTAGAGAGCGAGAACATATCGAACATTTAATTCAATTGGTTATGAAAGTGGAGCATACCTATTCGTGTCGATAATAGCCTTCGAGCTTGAATCAAAAGTATCCATGGAATCATTCTCGTCTTTTCTTGTTTCAACAACAGGAAGATCGTGTTCATCGAAAGGATTACATTGTTCATCAGCTTCAGATTGAGACCGTTGCATATCAATCAAACCTATTTGAATATTCGATACAGAATTTGAAGAAGTTGATGACGATTGATATTATTGTTCGCCGTATAAATCAATATTTTTCTCTTTGATAAATATACGAATCGAATTTGAAAGAAAACGCTTATCACTGTGCAACAACGAATAGAGAAAGCGAATTGTTCGACTTTTCTTGTTGAAACTTAATTCGAAGATTGTATACATTGCAATCAATAATGCTAATGCGTCATTCGGTGAAGCTGTTGATACAATAAGATTAAAGTCAACATAAATGTGGATCAAGTCGTCAGTAAGCACCATTGTAGGATACGGCGTAAACGGTTCCTGGAACAAGAAATATTATTAAATAGTCAAAATATTATTTGCTGATGATTATTTCAATCAAATATGCAACATATTGATGCACAATTGAATGATTTTAACAAACTCTGCGATATAAAGAATGACTATTATGAAAGACCTCTCGCCGAAGATAAAAATATCGAATAGAATGAACAATTGTCATCAACATCCTGGAGTAAACTATCTTGATTTTCTTGCCATAGTAGCTATCGGTTGACTTTATGGGTTGAATTCGGGCAAGCTTAAGGAGTTCGGTGCTCTGATTTACACCGCAGCAAGCGAATTTATAACTTCAAGAAGTAATACTTACAGTTTCACTAAACGTATGTTGAGCAGTTTCATCAAATTGTTTACACAAAATTTTGATTAATTGAATTGGAAGCGAATCTAAATTAAACGAAAGCTTTTTTCAAGCAAATTAATTGGGATAAACTATATCTACCAGTGACGAATGTCGGAGTTTCAACTATTTTGTCGAGTAAAGCAGGTACTTGTCGTCGTATCGCAGCACTTAAATCGATATTCGTCAACGTTTTAACTTCTTCGAAAATCTAGAAATAACACGAATGTATATATTACCAAAAACAGATTGATGATTTGACTTACGAACACCGAATTTGTATAACCAGGAAACTTCTTGAGAATGTCGATTGTTGATTGATCTCTGACTTCTTTTCGACGATAATGCACCGTTTCCTTCCATAATTTCACTTGAGTTGCTACATCCATACCAGTTACATCACGCAACTGATTCGATTTAACTTGCATTTCATTGGATGGCCCATCATCGAAATGGATCACTGCCATCTATAAGAGAAAAGGATGAAAAAAAAACACGAGGATAGCTCTCTAACATACTTGTTTATATCGATCACGTTGTGCTGTTTCGCCGATCTTTCGTTTTACTGGACGGCCAGAACCTGCCTTTGAATATTTGAGTACGTAGTCTTGCACAACACTGTTATCACGGTGTTCCACTCGTTTACGCTTTAACTTCGTTTGCAAAGCATCTTTCGAAATTGACTAAAGGAAATAAAAATAAAGTAGTACAGTGGCAATGAGTAAGCTTACAATATTCTGCTTTGTCACCGGTAACTTCAAAATTTTCACAATAGCAGTACCAATATTGTCAAATTGTGTATGAGTCGGATAACTAAATACAAAAGAAAAATGTTCGACGACGAAAACTCGCTGTAAAGTCAATGATCAGCAAGATCATGTCATGAACAGTTTTAAACAAAAGAACTTTGTTCACAACAAAAAATTATATAAACAGACACAATTCGAATTCACAGAAATTTTCGCATCGCATTTGATATTTCCACTATTGCCGTAGATATTTAAGGGAGAATTATTTCTCGTCATGCTCTTCTGAATCTTTCGACACTTTCTCTAGTTTTTCTACGGCAAAGCTTGTGAGTCTGGTGGACCATAGATTCACAATTTATTTACTAGGAAAATGGATGAAGTCGTAACTGTGTATACTGAAATTGCTGGTATCGATACCAGAAATATGTTACTTCAGGTTCCAACACATGTATATTTTGTGAATGAACAAATCGAATTATCATGTGATATTCATATGGCAAAGATTAAACATGTATGACCATGTCGTTGTTTCTAGTACATAGTCACATAGCTCTGTGCGAAACTATACGACTTACAATAGATTGAACTTGTCGATAAGATCAAAAGCTACGGTATCAATGAGAATTTGTCGATTGGCACAATGTGGTCCGAAGTTTTTCAAATCTCCTTTTGCGATATCATTAAGTACTGCATTGGGTAATGTTGGAATTACATATTCTTTTGGAAAATCTTCGTACGTTTCTTCTTCACGAACGGATGGACCAGAAGACGATTGGTTAACAGATGATTTTGGTACAGCATCGGGTGTTGATTCAGATTCAAGAGATGATGCTTGTGAATTTAGCGGAACAATAGAGGTTGGTTGAGAATCTGTTGAGGTGCTGAACGACGAATTGGAGAATTCAATGGAACAATCATTTATCGTTTCGAACAGCTTCTCACGCTCTTCCAAGAAAATCAATTGTTGTTTAAATTTCGGAATTACTACTGATATACGTTCGACATTGTTCATCATTTCCAATGTTTTGCCATCAACATCAAACTCTAAACGTAAAATGAAACTAGTTGCAGTATAAAAAATCACAAAGTAAAAAGTCTTCATTTACCAAAAGCATGAAGCTAACCGAGATATCATGCACAATGAAAACACAATGATTTTTTTTATCAGACGAAGAAAACGATGAAACTTTCGAATGCATAAAGTTCAAAACATATGTTTGTAACAATCTTTTAAAATGGCACATCTGATCAGATATTTATCAACTGTGAGCTTTACTTCTAGTTGTGATATATCTTAGACACAGATTCGAAATCAATAAGTACACCACAGTAAAATGTTTTTGATCGAAAGATAACCATTGATGGTCCTCAAACATTTCCATTTTCCCTTCTGTCGCAACGTGAATTAACTATTTCTTTTCAAAACTATGTTGACGCTTGTTTGGTACTTATGTAAATGAGAGAGAGAAATTGAATTAAAAATGTGGAATCGTATATTCTATCAAAAGTATGAGTTTTTGAAACTTTATCTGGTGAACATTCATTCGTATGGTGTGAGTCGAGCAGTGAAGGAAACGAAGCTCGAGTGGTTCACTTCGTAAATGTCTAATCCTTTGTAATAATATTTTAATCGGCACGGATCTATAATCGAGTAACGATCGGATGATTTGATTTCCCATGCGAAATATTCTTCATTGTATGCGACTGTCTCCAATAAATCTACCAGTAACCACCATTTCTCCTCCACTTTAACAATAAAAACAATTTGAGCGAATACTGGTTGTTCATTAAAATGTAATAAATCTACCACGTAAACAGCAGACCGACAGTATTCGCTAGTATCGCAAACCAACCTAAGGCAATGTAATACAGATTCGTCGAGTTCATCCCACCCGAGCTCATTGGCCAATAACTTCTTCATTGCCATACTAAAACATGTTGTTCGAGCTTTTTTTATCGAAATTGGATAAATAAAATCTTTCAACTGATACAAATAATCAGATTTGAAATGTTGCTTGAGACAGTAACGTGTTGCAAGTGTTTTTGGAACATTCTTAAAATTGTTTGATCTCATCATAATCTTTTTGAAGTAATAATGAGATGCTTCGTATCGAAAACACCAGTTTTTGATTGGTGGTCCGTAATCGTGTATTATCTGTTGAGATTCACGAACAAAGTGAACTTTTGGAATCATTTTGTCTGGAAAACATGCTAGCATTTTCAAATGAAATGTTTCACACAGATCTGCGAGAACCGGAAGCCATTGCTTCCGAAATGGAAGCGATAATGTCAGATCTAAGATCTCGCGTAAAATTTTATAAACAATAAATCCGGATAAGTGATGAATGATGTCATAAAACAGGATCGGAAATAACTTGAACATACATAATTTTTCTGCAGCAGTAGCAACAATGCGATCATTCTGAAGATGTTTCACCTGTATTGGTGGTGGTTGATTGCTTTTGTCGAAATGTCCGTAATTGAAATTAACCATACGCTTTTCAATCTCAACTTTATAAAAAGAGAACACACTTAGCACTATTAATTCATTCAAACGTGTTTGAGCGACAACATTCAGTAAATCACTGTGAGTTTAGTCAGGAGCATATTCTTCAAAACTGGTTCATAGAAATATTTCTTTAATTGCAAGGCTTATGAAAACTTTTGTCAATCAGAAAACGAACCGACTGAATGAAGGTATAAAAGAACAAGATAATCTCGTTCATTAACTTCTATATGAATGATGTATAACGAACTGATGTTAATAAAACTCGACAAATGTGCGCTAAGCAAAAAAGCTGTATCTCACCATATGTAAGCAAACGCATTGATGAAGCTTCTTTCAGTAAACACATAATAACAATGGGACAAACTCCTTCGAGAAAATCATGCATGCAATCCGCTGATAGTGAAGTAGTTGCATGGAAACCGATAAGATCATCAAATAAACTAGGACCAACAACACCCATCAGAGGGGACTTATTAGGATTGTGGATCAGCTCATGTACTAAACCATCATGATCGTTTATCATTCGACTTTTGATTTGTGTTAACGGAATCGGTAAATTTTTGTCAGCATATGTGATGTAGCATCGACGACAGAAGAACCCGTTGCTGAAACATGTTTGGAAACCTCCAACCATGTGAGCAGCTAAATTGTCAGCGACAATGGTGGAAAATGAGAATTTGAGGTGATTACCATTTACAACAAGTTCATGCAATTGCAATTGGTTCAAATTGTCAATAACAGGTTGTAAGAATCTCTTGGCTTTGGTAGTATCCTCGAAAACGAAAACAGAACGTATACTGGAGAAATCTCTATATTCAGGATGAGATCTTATCAGTAGAGTATGCGAAAGCGTGATTGAATCTTTTTTCAAATAAGATAAAACAGCGACTTTAGCAATGTTTGTAAAAACTTAGTAGTACGTAAGACAAACAAAGATTTGGTCGACTTCGTTCGAAAGTCATGAAATTTTCTCAACACCGAAATTACAGTTTATCAGTTGATTTTCTTCAGCGAGATTTACCTTAAGAATTCGACTTTCACATATACCAACTAAGTGAACAAAATCGAGTTTGGATCTGTATTGATAAGGAATGTCCTCAAGTGAAAAGTACAGCATACACATTTTGTGCTTGTCACGTTTGGAACCGAGAGGATTTGTAAGACTAATATCATCTAAGTACAATTGAATTAACAGAGTTTCCTCATCTAGCTTCTTTCCATGGTAGGCATCTCGTATAGAAAACATTAAATCATCATCCATATCTGTTGACACTCGTTGTTGTTGAACATTTTGGAGAATTTGAGCGAGAAGCGGTTGAGAATTGAGCATCAATGACAGAGTTTTTTCTAATGGAATAATGTAGCCACGTTCTATATTTTCACCTGCAGATGAAAGAATAACTTCTTCCGGTGATGTATAACCGAAATATTCTTGACAAGTTTTGACTAATTGATATTCATTCTTACTAATACACTTGATTGATTCGCCTATATCACTCAATATATTTTTCAACAGATCACAATCCACAGCTTTAGTTTTTTTTCTTTGAGTAAATGTTTCTGGAAATGCATTAGTGTCGGCATAATAAAAACTAGCTTTTTCTTCGAATAAAAGCTGGATATGTTCAATCAGACTCACAATGTAATCAGAAATAGCTTGAGTTATTTTCTTCGGTAACAGATATTCTTCCCGCAAATACAATATAAAAGAGATATAACTTCTTTTCATATCAAGGATAGATGCTAAGTTCTTTCCATCATTGTTCGCTGAATTGAAATTCGATGTTGAAAATGAAAACGTTGGTATATATTCATTGATTTCTACTGTCGATTCAGCTTCATCATAGAGAAAATCTGATGTATCTTCGTCTTCGTCTTCATCATTGGCAGGAAAATGATTGAATGTCTCCAGATTAGTAGGTGAATTGGCATGCTCTTGTGCCCGATTGTCGACAAGAAAGTCAATGTTATTCCTGCTGCTACTGTTGTTCGTTGTTGAATAAAGTTGTGCGGAATGTTGTCGGTAGATATGTGCCTTGTACGCCGAGTATGTTTTGTATAGAACACCGCATGTGCGATGTAGATCGCAAGTAAGATTAAAATTCGGATCATTCTGGTGGTAAACAGTTACATGTCGGAATATTTTGGCGAGATTATCAAAATTTCGAGTTGTTACACAAGATGGACAAATGAAGGATGCCATGAAATATTCGTATAAAATGTGGAGAGCAAAGAGAGGAATTTCGTCCGACGTTTATTTATAAGAAGAAACAGATAAAGTCCTTGTAGGATATGCTTTACGATTATTTTAAAGGCGAAAAGACGAGCTATCTACAAACCAATCAAATGAAAACAACATGTGCTACAACTGTTCTCTTAATATAAACACATGCTGTCACCGTATTAGAGAGGGAAAAGGAGAAAACGTAGCCTGGAAAGTAAAAACAAACTGTTATAAATCTATACTTTGCCATCGGGCACGCATTCGTCGTTAAAAACATCAGAAGACATTCAAAAGTAAACGAAATGGCCGTAGTTAATTTTCATGACTCATAAAAAACACGCATTTTCCTAATAAGTAAAACCAAACTGACCTTCCAATCGACATAAGATAGAATCATCATCGATAAATGATTTGCACCAGCTGATAACTTCTTTGCACGACCAGTTCATTGTTACAGAAGTAATTTATCTAGAATGCAGGAGACACGTATTTGACAGCGTTTGTTAATAAAGTACGATTTGAAAAATGTGAGATAGTATACCGGTATACCGCATCACAAAGACATCGATAGATATCACCAGACAAATACAACAGTCCGCTGCTTCGAATGGCTGATCTATGTCTATTATACATTTCGTTTAATCATGGAAACGTTTGATAGATGGTGTTATGGATTAGTAATATATAATGCTTTTGTCTCGCTATATTTGTATCTAGCTTTTTGGTCCACCGTAAGAAAGACGTGCGTGTTATATCTTTTTATCTCCTCGCTGTATTCAATTGAGACGTTGATGGTGCTTATGAACACATTCGCAAGCCAGCTTTCCCTCGCTTCTCACAATTATGTGACGTCGACCTCTGTCAATCATATTCATATGGTACATTCCATTAAAAAATGACCTTACATAGTATTAAAGAACACTTCAAATTTTGTATTTTCACGTAGGAAAATATACCTTTCCAAGAACGCAATACTATAGTAAATATTTTGGGTATCTCGATAAACCACTGGACAAGCAGTCCGACGATAATAAACCCTTTCACGTATCTGGATAAACCGCTGGACAAGCAGCCCGACGATAATAAATCCTTTCACGTATCTGGATAAACCACTGGACAAGCAGTCCGATAGTATCAAACCCTCATTTGTAGAATTCTAAATTCTTCGAAAGAAAAAATCGGTCGGATAAACTCTTAGTTAAATAATGATAAACTGTGATGAATTAAAGAGAAGTTGAATATACCTTAGGGCAATGTAGAAACTACCCTTTATGACAAAAGAGTATAGGATACAACAGGTGCTAGTAGAATAATAAACGCTTATGAATGAGAACCTACAGTGTGACACTCTTCGTGCAATAATATACTCTTTTGGCACAGATACAAAAAGTGTTACGACTGAGGGTTCAATGATCAATGGGTCGAAGAAAAACGTCGGAGACTGTACCCGTAAAAGTAGAATAATAAACATTTTTATGAAAGAGTAGAACACTATACTCTGTGAAGCAGCAAAATGTATCCTTTAAAATAAAAAGTAGAAAACTAAACCTCAAGATGCACAATAGAATACCCTTATCTAAAGAGCAAATAGTGGTGTACGGAAATCAGTTGTGCATTGTACTCTTTTGACCAAATCGTAGCATGATAAACCTTTTTATCACATTAATATACCCTTTCATTTTCAATGAACCCTCTCCCTAATGAACGGTTCACCTAATAAACCATTCCAGGGTAGTTCCAAGTAGTATAAACCTTTCAACGATTTATCAACATAATTTTTAAAGGCAAGGGTAGGTGACTATCCGGATTTTTTTTTCAGTGTTCGCTTGTATCCAAGTTCTCTCATGAGGAAGTCGGCGAATGTCTATTGATTGATTCATATTGTTCAATGTTCACTGCTGTTGCCTTCGTCTTCGTCATCTTCTAATTCTATTTTTTCGATTGACTGTTGTATTCGTCGGCACCCACTTGAAGATCGAAAACTATGATGTCTCGCGTAAGAAAGATACCATATGATAGTGGCTTAATGTGCGCAGGCTCCCACAGTTCGAGCACCTGACTTGCATTGGCAATACCAAGATGTAATAGGATCTCCAGTCAGAGAAAATTCAGTCCAAACGTAGTATCTTGTAGAGCTGCTATGTCGACTCTGAATAGCACAGCGTATAATTCGATCTGTTTCCTTCGAAACTTGTATGGCAAAATCGCCATTCACATCAAGATGTTCCTCAGCGTAAGTTTGGCTTTGCTTGATTTGATATGATCCAAAGAAAAGATTACGTAAATCATCTAATTCCATTTCCGGAAAATCAAAATCCACTTCGTCAATTCTTTTCCTTGCTCAGCCAAGGTAGCAAGGTAATTGTTTTGGCTAAGACAATTTTTCATTAGCTGTGCCATTTTGTCCATGTGAATCGTATTATGATCTTTGACTATTGATCCCCTAAAACAATTTAACGCAGCAGAAACTGTTCTCACACAGTCCTGCAGTTTTGGTAATAGTTGATTTTCGATTCTGTCAGAGAAGAACCGCCATTTTTTCAATCGAGCATGATAAGATTCGACAGTCCACCGAGTCTTAGTTACAAGTCGAGCTTCATTTGCTTCTTGCGTTGTATGCTGTTTTTGTCCTTTTTCCCTCGAGTGTAAGGAGGGTCATATGAAATAAAATTGTTTGTTTGTTTGTTTGTGGCAAAACGTGGGCGACGGTGGGCTACTGCGCGCGTATGCGGCCAGTGGTGGCCGAAGGTAGGAGATGTGGCCAATGATGTGTGCAGGGTGACACGATGTGGCCCCTCATGGTCACGGGTGTGGGCGAGGGTCAAGAGTGAAAGATTAAAAATCGTTTTCCTCGGAATATTTTCCATTTGAGGAGTAGTCTTTTCCGATCGAACCTATGGCCGACGGAAGAGCATATTTATAGCGTCGAGATATGACTTGAGGCATCAACTAAGAAGTTACTAACTCGGCAATTTGGCTAAGCAAATACTGTATTGGGAACATGGACGAAGAATTGCCACATGGTCTCTTGAGAAAAGTAGTTTCAATGGTGTCTATATGTGGCATGACTGAAGGCAAAAAATGACAGTAACGCCACGAATAGTGCGTGGAGATAGATGAGGCTGATTGCTAATTGTCGCAAATCATAAGATGGATCGATAGCTAGCGCGCGATATCAGATTGTGAAATTCGATGTATAGGATGGATGAATCATGCATTGAGCGTCTTAGATGCATTTGTTATGTGGCCCTATCGATAAAGCGGGTTTGTCAGTATCTGATAACGGTCAATAAAGGAAAGACAAGCTGCAGCTCGGAGATGTGTTTATACTGATTGTGTTGTGGCAGTTAAATTGTGTGTGAATGGTGGAGGAGAAAGGCGCCTGTCATCAGACAAAGTGTACATGCTATGAGCAATATCCAGCAATCGGGAGTGGCGGACCGGAGGGACGCCGACGACCGACTGCGAGATGAGAGGGTTGTTACATCTTTTGTGTAGTTCTAATGGCAAAAGTACCATGGGAAGAACATCAGCCGAGCGTTCAGCGAGAGTACTCGACCAGCGTTACTGGTGATAAATTCACAATAAATAAAGACCTTTTATATCCTCACATTTGTTTTACAAAGACAAGAAGCTATTTTATTTGCGAGAGTTAATAAATAGTCGAACAGAAAAAGTTTTACCGTTTCATCGTACGTGAAGTTGCTAGATTGATCCCCCTCATTAATAGCACACGCAGACAGTATATCTGTCTTCCACAGTCGAGGGTGAAGTGAGTCGGCACGACGAACGCTACTTGTTTCGATTTGTAAATAACAAACGGAGGCAAGAGAAAACCAGTTGCTGAGGCGCAGAACATAACGCTTGTGTATGATTTTCCATCAGTGCCACCTTGAGTTCGATAGGCATTAGATGTTCGNATCGCACCAAAAAGATTGATGACACCACATGACACATGCGAAGGACTATTGTGAAAGGGGTCAGATTTTAGCGGGGAATGATGACATAGATATCCCAGCTGAGTTCCACGCGGAACGAAATGAGGGTGGAAGGAAGTATTATAGAAAGTGATATGAGAACGGTGATCATAGAATTGTAGGAACTTGTGCCGTATGGTGGCTGTATTGGATAGTAAAAATTGGTAATGAGGAATGAAAATCGAGCTAAGCGATGATATAGGGATTGATACATTGGCAAAACTAGATGAACGAGGAGGGAGATAGGTGTCCTCATGTAGAAGAACTGGGATAAATGTAGTCTCAACATTCGGATTAGTAGGAACTTGATGTCGACGACCTTGGAGGTCAATCGAAATGCGTTGAGAACGGACGTTAAATTTAAGGTTATAAAAAGCTATGTAATCCATACCGAGGATGACGTCCGTACATAAGTTTTGCGCAACATATGCTGTAATAAAGGTGAGTTGATCATCAAATAATATCTGTAGTTCCACTGTACCTAAAACTTGAAATGCTGCTATGCCGTCGGCAAGAACAAAAGACGACGAACATTTATTCAATGGAAGGTTAGGATTAAGAGAACGCAACGTGTTATAATTGACAAATGTATTGGTGGCTCCGGTATCCACCAAGATCTGCATAGGATGGTTATTGACTAAGGTTGTGAGAAAAATTAAAGATGGATTTGGAGATGTTATTTTAATTGTGCCGGAGTCAACACCATCTTGCGGTGCCTCCGGGACTAAAAATGGGGACCATCTTGAGGGTGAGGGTGTGGCGATATCCGGATTAGAGGCTTGATGGCTGAGCTGAGCAGGAGGGATGTTGTGCGTGACAGAAATGCCATTGATAGGAGGTGCTCGACTGTTATTCTGGATGGTAGAGCTGGTACTGCTATTCGAAGAATAGGTTGAATTGGGATAGGTATTAGGTGAGTACGGTCGGAAATGAGCGTTACTATTGTGGGAGGTTTCTGCAGGGACCTGTAAGGTATTGTTCATCGAGTGATTGGGAGGATACGTAGAATTGTTACGCTGTAAAGATGAATTAAAAAAGTTGGCAGGTCTGGTGGAATTGCCTGATTGAGGGGAACGGAAGTTATTGATATGACCCCGATTGTTATCGTATCGATTTCGTGTGCGAGTATTATCATAATAGCGACTACGATCATAGGAGGGATAACCTGTGACGTCATCCGGTGAGCGGAATACACTATTGCGTACGGTGCCTACTGAATGAGCCGGGTTACAGTTCTTATTCTCATACGTATCTGTGTTAGTGTCAATGTTAGATAATTGTAAAAGTTCTTCAACTTCCTTGGCTTACTCAAGGAACTGTTTAGTTGTAGTCGGTTTTCGTTTTCGAATTTCATATTGAAGCGTAGGTTTCGCCTTTTTTAGAAGATGACGTAGTTTCATTCACTCACTCATCTCCGGATCCGTTTCGGTACATAACTTAAGTACCTCGTTGTAAAAGCTACGCACTGGTTGATTAGCTTTTTGAGTATATGACTCAAGCTTTTTGAACCCTAGTTCCTCATGAAACCGAGAAAGAAATGCTTCTTTAATTTCCTGAACGAAAACCGCCCAAGGCGTTAGAGACGATTTAGTATTCTTATACCAGCGGCGGGCTTCACCTCGCAATGAGTATGTAATGCGATCGAGCTTATGACTATCAGGAATTTGCGTCGCGTCAAAAAGTTGTTCAATATCTTCAAGCCATTGTTTTACATCCTCTTTGCCTCCTTGAAAGATCTTCGGATTTTTTATCAAATTATCGATTATAGCTTTATGTATAACATATGTCGTTTGATCGAGACTACAGGCGGTCTGAGAAAGATTGGAAGACTGAAAAGTTCCACCGAAGGCGGATTCATCACCCGGTAAACTGGTGGCTCCCTTATCTGCGATTGCAGTCGACCGCAAAATAGGGCGCGGCGGTAAGCTATCTGAATCATCAAACTGATGTGTGCCGCCTAGTTGTGTATCATTAAAAGACAAGTTTTTCGGCATATTGGATGAACGTGAAGGATTAGTATTATGAGATGAACATGAGAGCGAGAGAGCTGCTTGATGACGTTCACTTTGCTCAAGTTTGGAAAATTTAGACAAAAGGCACTCATAAAAATCATCAAAGGTTTTTATGTTAGATTTATTCAACAAGTATGTCCGTTTGGCATCATCCTCTACTAGTAGTGGGATGACCTTATATCGAAGATTACGAGATATCTTAAGCTTATTGAATTTCTTATCGGTTTCATCTAACCAACAAAATACATCTTCGGTTCCTGAGAATATTCGAAAAGTTTGCAAAATGAATACATCAAAACGATTTTCATCTTCCTCTTCATCAACAACTGATTCAGGTGCCAGATTTATATTTGCTGGCATAGAAGTAGGCGGAAAAGGAGAGTGTAGTCTCGCTTGACGGCGTGTGGCGTTT
>CAJNOJ010000707.1:0-29104 GCA_905250025.1 Adineta ricciae | reverse complement strand
AACCAGTGTATTTATAATTACTAATTTCTGATGGCTTACTCCACATTAGGTGTGCTTGTGCATGATCACGTGTATATCGAACCGGTTTCCAGTTACCTTTATCACTCCAACTATGCATATTGCCACCATCGACATCAGGTTCATTTTCAACAAGGTCGATTGCATGCGTACGGGCAACAAAAGCAAGATTAGCAGACGGTTGAAGTGAAGGTAAGCCATGGTTTTCACGATGATCATTGATAAGAGTAAAGATCGTCTGTTCCACTTCATTCATACCATGAAAAGATGATCTTCGAGTTCGGAGAACTACTAATGAAAAGAAATGATGTATACGATTCGTATTATTCACTTATTTTATTCGATCAGGGTGATAGATAATAATATATACCTGTTTCATTGTCGATCTTCATCTCATCATGGTAGTTAATATACTTTCCCATCGTTGTTGATAGACAAGAAAAAAGAGAAAGAATTAGTAAAGTTACCAACGAGTGCATATTGTAATGTGTTCACTGTTGATCTTTCACAGAAAGTTTTGTGAGATACATCGAGAAAGGCGTTTTGAGATTATATATAGTGATAAGATCGAGTACATTTCCCATAAAACGGGATGCGTCCCAAAACATTTTCGTTCTATGTGTCATGGCACGGCATGGGAACTTCTCATTTCATGTTACGTTTACGCGATTTCAATTATTTATAAGTAGTCGAAAATTTACTTTACTGAGATTAAAAATTTAACATATGTATCTGATTAAAAAGTGTATGTTCGTCAATAGAAGTTTCAGAATTCTCTATCCGTTCCACAAAGGGCATTTTCAGACAAACTCTCTGTTTACTAGAACAAAATCTCTTTCTGTTTCCTTTCTGTTCATGCTCCGAGAGCTCTCTGTTAAAGTTCCATCGTACTTTTAATTTTTTTCCATAAATGGAAAAGTATTACATATTTTAATTTACTAATAAGTTGACGAATAACGTTTCCAATACCAGCTCGCTACGAGCAGAATCATGTTAGGTGTGCTTTTGAAATGCTATAGGTTCATAACAAGAACGACCGATGATTCCAGCGCGTTGTTGTAAAAGATTTACCAATAGAATTTCGCTTTCGCATCTGAATATTTTTCTTTAAGTTCTGTGAGGAAGATTACACTCAAAAACATAGGAAAATTGCCTTGGAACTGAATTTTAAATCTGTTTTTCAAGAAGAAATTAAAAAATTAATTTTTCAAACAAACGCCTACAAAAATGCACTATTTTGCAGCATTGAAATGTTGACCAGATATACGTAGTTCTGAAACTAATCACTCAACAGATCTATACATACAGTTTTGTAGAGAATTTCATGAGCTATATTTTTAAAAAAAGTTCAAATATATGCGTCATAATTTGAGCAATATATTGAAAAAATACATAGAGGCTCATTTAACCTAGGACATCCGTTATATCACCATATTCTATTTCAGTACAATGACTTCGATACTCTAACAAATATATAGTTATCCTCAAATTTGAGAAATATGAGTTGATGTGGAATAATGATTCAGACGTCACAAGAATAAATTATATGCCCTTCCAATGAAGAATCTTGGCTATATTGCTTCACAATTGTATCTACATTCGTATATAAAACTTTCTATCGAAGAAATGACACATCAACAGTTATCGGTTTGACATTTATCCAATTGAAAGTGACTGTGACAGAGAAGACGATCGCTAAAGCCGAGGCATTTAACAAAGCACAAAGTAAGAGTGTTCGGTAATCGAGATGGCACTTGGGTGACACTGACGTTGCATAAAGGAACTGCTTAAACAGGTAAATAACATTTTACCTCCAAGGACCTAGAGGAACCCGTTTACAGTGTCATTTGAGGCTACACCTTGGAAAAACACTCTTTGGGAAATCCTCATTGTTTATTAGAATGTAAACCATGCGAATGTTCGCGCTTATCTAGGTATCCAAGTTAGTTATTACGTTAAAGGATACAGAAAGATAATAGTTGTTCATATGACATTATTAAGTCAACCTTTTCAGCTTCCGGCATGCAGCTGGGCCTTTTGAACTGAAATCGAAACCCATCTTACGCATTCTGTGAGACTGATCCTACTTTGTCAACGAATATAATCTACAAACGCTGCATCTAGTTACTCACCATCTGCAGGTATCAAATACAGAGCAAAAAATGGGTTCTGCAGTATGATTTTTGTCTGAAGTTTATAGGACGCTGTATTCGCACTATTTTATTGACGATATTTTCTCATTGCTTTCTTTTGTTCATATCTATACCCTCAATGTGATATTTCGCATAAGTAATACTATGGTCAAACAGGGAAATCCACAGATACTTCGGCTGACATAGCTCAGTAAGGAAAGATGATCTCGAAAAACTACAATGGAGATATTTCAATCACTCGAGTTTTGTTCTCCGGATTTTTATTTACTAAATTATATTCCTTTTCATCTAAAAATAAGTATTGACTAGAGGCTATTTCGATTCAATATTGCTTAATTATGCTCGTCATATGAATGGGATTATTTTGTATTTAAATTATAAAAATCACATTTGCATAGATTGCTAATACCACGGGCTTATTTTTAAGATTATTTTACGGAGAAAGAAAGTCCATTGACGTAGAAAATGGATTTACATATGCATTAGATGAAGGTTTAATATAGTAGACAATGTTATTTGCTTATTTGGGCAACACTTAGAACCACTCATTCTGCCGCGTAATGATATCGATGACTTTTTTTCTACCGGATAATACGAAATTTCGTATTTTAAGAACGAAAAAACATCTGAGTGCTATATAAAGAGAGCAAAGACAGTTTTACGCGGAATATAACTTTCAAATATCGCTAAATGCACTCGATATCATCAATTGTTCTGTTGCTGCTCGTTTTCTCATGTGCACGTAAGTTTGACAATTGGACAAATTCTATATACTTTAATTTGACTGTTCATTAGTATTTGTGGTCACTGTTGAAGCAGCATTTGATGAAGCTTATTATTATCGATGTGTTGCAGGTTGCCGACGCATGCCACTGCCGCAGGCAAGAGCGATTTGTTTTGCTGCTTGCATGGCCAAAGCAACTGGGAAGTAAATAGTTACGGCAAATGAACTTGAATCTATTGTAATCCAACTTCTTTTATCACGTCCTTTTGTTTTACTTTAATAAAAGACGAGATCAGACAGAGGGCGACTGTGTAAAGAACGATTATCTAAAGAAGAACGCAGTGCATTGATTGGTGAATGGTTTATGATTCATACGCGTAGTAGAATCAAATATCTCTTCCATTCTATAAATTTTCACAGTGAAATCATGAATACACGAGTCGTATCGAATAATATAAAACTTCGCCTTCATTATTGGAATATTCGAGGACGTGTTCAAGCGGTGCGTTACATGCTTGAAGATATCGCACACAAACATGAACATGTTGACTATAAGGAAACTTTTGAACCCGTCAATACAATGATGAGTACATGGGCGAAAAGAAAAAGTGATCAAACAGTGTCGGGTCCATTTCGAACTCTACCAGTTCTTCATTGGAATGATTCACATACTTTCAGCCAGTCATTAACAATTGGTTTGTTCAAACAGAGTACAACTGAATTTTTCATCTTGGATTCTTTATTTTAGGACAATTATTAGCAAAAAAGTTTGATTTATATGGTCAATTAACATCCAAAGTCAACGATCAACATTTTCTCGAAACTTACATCGATGGTGTTGTTTCATGTGCATACACAGATATCATATCCAATCTGATTACATGTATATGGAGTACGGTGAATTTTGTCGATGACACAAATCCATCGAATCGATTAACTCGAAAGATTCCAAATGATCTCAAAGCGTTGAATGATTTGCTTGAGAAAAGTTCTACATCATTTTATTACGATCAACATCAACCAACGATTGCTGATTACTTCGTATTTGAAGCGTTTACCATGGCGCGCGACTATTCGAAGAGATTCTTACCCAATGAGGAGAACTATCAATCGTTAATCAAACTCGAACATGTGATGAAACAACGACCGGCAATAGCCAATTATTTCAAGCAAAATTTATTATCGAAACGATTCACGGGTTCACCAAAAGAAACCGAATACATGATAAATCTTACAACGCCACTGAAATGAGATGAGATTCATTTTGATCTTTTTATTTTCACATACAAAAGAAAACTGCACGTTACAACACAGACTTTTGATCGATCATTTTCTAGTCGATTGTAAGGTGGTGCGGTTAACATTAAAATGAATTGGATTGATTCGATTTGTTTGTCGCGAACAGAATATTCGATCTCGAACGTTTCTTCGAAAGCGACTTGATGACATAAGGAATACATAGCAGCTTCCCTGTAAACGAGAAAGAAAACATGCGTAATCATACTGAACAACGGATGAATTAACATACAGCGAAATAAAAGTAAGTCACCATACTTATAACTGTCGATGAAAAATATTCTTTCAATTGTCGATTGAAATCCTTCGCAGTTGCACTTGTAATCATGTTATAAACCGTATGAACACCATATGGAATAATACTCACAATAACAAGTATTATTTGATAAAGCGTCATTCTCACTAACTGATGATCAGCACGAGATCTGGTCAGTGCTTTGGTCTTCTTGATGTTACGATAAGTTAACCATCCAAATATGCTCAAAATCGAACACGGAATTGCACACACCAGCCCAAGAAGATAAAATATGATATAATCATAGTAAGTCGGATCCACAATTGCACAGATTTTCGATTGAATATCGTAGTAAACAAGAATTGGTATTCCATGTAAACAACTGAGAACGACAACGACCAGAACAGTTCGATGTGCACGACGTACACTAACAAGATTTCGAAGATAATTGCTTTTTGATGTAACTAGAAACTGATCAATTGCAGCCAAACACGAACAACTCATAGAAACGATAGTTGGAGTAACAAGAAAGTAGTATCGGAGTTTGCATCCTGCTCGGGAAATACTGGTCAGATCAATTCCGTAAGCAACGCTCAAGATTCGAGCAGAAATATTGAACAAAACATAGAGAAGGTTGGTGATTGATTCGATGAGGAAATAAAACGTACAAGAAGTTCGACGATAAGCGAGAACTTCAGAAAATACAAAAATATTCGTCGCATTGCCAATTGTACCGGCGATGAGAAAGAAGAAGCCAACATAAATTGTAAATTGTTGAGCGTCATACAGCAATGCCATTTGGAGTGTGATTGTCATCAATGTTAGTAGGAGAATGAAGTTGTTTTTCAAGCAAGATTTGTTGAGTGGCAGTACCCTGGTTTCTTTTGCCTATTGTAATTACATACAATTCATGTGAAGTTCTCCAATTCCGTACTTAACCTCCAGGTATAACAACAGCAATTATCATTTCGACCGAACGAAAAAAAAAGTCACAGAGCAAGAATTTATTTCCGAAGATCACATTCTATCTTCATTATTTACTATCTGTTGTTCAAATTTCGATATAAAATACTAAGCATGCTTTAAAAATTATTTTTATTGAGTTGATTTGAACTTTTCGTTCAGTGTGAAACAGGTGCGTCGGTAATAAAGATGGCATCTTTGACGGTCATCTTGGTTCACCATTTAACGAGCGAAGAAAATGGTTATCATTGCTAATAGTATTGATATGCTGTAAGTTGTAAACCTTTTTTAACAGTTTTATAATTATAAGATGTTTGTTGTACTGCCTGTAATACTTATTGCAGGCTTCTTTACTAATTCTAAGTCTCAACTGTTTGGAAGTAAGGGTGTCTAGTTTTCTTCCGTACACACTTAATAACTAATTCCTCTGATTTTTTAGAGCACAGGTATACTACAATTATCACAACAACCACTTCATCACCCAGGCATGGATGACTCTGTGAACTGAAAATATACAATAGGGTGGAAAAAATTGTCTATACACTTATTGACATCCTTTCGAGCAAAGCGTGAGATAGCCAAACTCTTTTATGTTGTTATATAACACACACTCCACAGTCTGCAAATGAATTGCTGATTCGAACTTTCATCCTTTTGATGAATTTCTACAAGATAATACCATCACGTTCTCGGAAACAGCTGGGAAATTTACCAGCTACACATGAACCTTGGAATACTTTCAACATCAGAATCTTTTTACTGATTATAATCTCCGCATTTTTATTGGTGTTAAATGATTAAATGACTTTGAGACCTAATCTAGCTAATCTGAGACTAATGCTATTAGTCTTTTCAGTTCTACCGCATTAAATACAGTTATGCAGGTAATACAGCGTAAATGAAACCGTTTCAGCAGTATATCTTGTGCGCGTTAGACTGGACGAGACACTTATGAGACTGAGAATATTTGATAACTTTTTACCTCGGTATTGACTAATAAGTTCCTGTACTTCCTATGAACATGCAATTTCAACTCTATCTTGAGAGTGAGGATAGTATAAAAAGTGACTTAAGAGCGTAATTCAGAATTTTTAGCTAAAATAGCGATATTCAATCTTACTTATATTAAATCTGAAAGATAAAGCATTTTCGTTCATTAGCTGAGTAGCGAGACTGAAATATATGACTGCCCAAGTAGCAATATCACTACAGCATGGTGCTATGCTTCTCGATCTCGACATGTCTATCATAACCAGTATGAGTATAAGGATCACCATTATACTCTTCGATATGTCGATGGGGCACTAATGTAATATGATCAGCTGGTCAAGTTATTAGTGGTGTATCCAAGGTCTGGCATAGCCTGACACTGCCACACCACTAGGAGTTTTTCTGAAGTCATTGAGATGAACTTCCTCGTTAAGTACACTATCTTTTTAATATATTATTGTGAAAGTGACTTGAGAATAGATATTCGCTAAATAGTAATATCTTCTAAATAGTACAGCTAATCTATTGCCATTGGATAACAATAAAACCAGTTTTTTTATTCTCTCTAGGTAACAATCAAATAAAGAGATGATAGTCCGTTTCGGGGATAATGCTTACATATCAAAATTCCTATTTGAAAGATGGACTTATTCTACAAAAGAATTAAAAATGTGATATACTAAGTTACAAGTTCAATTTCTGCTAATAATGAAAAACCAAAAAACTGGAAAGACTAAAGATTGATTTTAACTCATCAAGTAATATGGTGGGCTTCGAAACTTCTGGCAATATCAATACAAGTTATATGTAGCTTCTGGCTTAAATACCGGCCATTTTTGTGAAGCTGCACAACAGTTTTCAATCAATATTAGTCGCACTAAACGTATAAAGGTAGTCCTAACGTTTGTGAATGGCTCCGGAATAACAGCTGAAAACACGTAGAGAGCCTTCCTACATGAAGTCTATGTAATGAACAGTAGTTTTTTGCACTCTGCTATGCGTTACCTTCTGAATTTTATTACCATTACTGTATAACTAAAGATAACGATTGCGATATATGTGTATTTCATGCTTTGTGATCGACTAATTGGTGTCAGGATAGTGTTGACTGAGTCCAGGAAATAAAATGATTGCTTACAGGCTATAGAAGATTCGTATAAAATGAACATGATCAATTGTAGCTCTGTTAGTGCACAAATGACAAAACCAATACATAAATGTATATTCAAGAATGCCTATTTCTTGTGAAATACTCAATTTTATGAGAAAAAAAGAGGGCAATACGGGAATACCTTTCGTTTAAAGTTAGACTTACATACGACTTTGAAATACAATTGACGATTTTACTTATGCTGAAATGAATACGCGAATTGTAATAAATTTTGTTTCATAAGTCATAATAATAAAGTAGCTATTGCTCAATATAATACGCCATCGAATCTAAATAGATTGAAGCCTCCAAGTATGAGCCAGAGGTGTTCACGGAGCACTTTTTCTGGTCCCGTCCTGTCCTACCTTGCCCTGCCCTGCGCTGCCCTGCCCTGTCCTGTCCTGTCTTGTCTTGTCCTGTCTTGTCCTGTCCTGTCCTGCCCTGCTCTGCTCTGCTCTGTGGACACCTCTGACTTTCGCACACTCTTCCAGATCTTATCAGACAAATCAAGAATAAATATGTTTCTGCCATTATTCACTGCTACGAGACCTGAAAGTTAATTCAAATTGTACAAACGTATGAACGAAATGAATTCTATCTATCAGCCAGATTTCATCATTCAAACCAGACAAGAACCAATGCACAGTTCGAGCATTTACACAAGGACGTGATTCAATGATATGAATACAGCAATCCAATTACTGTATTTTCAAAGTTATAATTTCTCATATATTTAACGCAGATATTACATGGGCCATTTAGTTAGCCTGCTCTTACCCTTCTCTTGTACGCATAAAAGGAGAATATTTGATTGATGGGCAAACGCATGTTGTTTATCGATATGCACACTTCGCGAATCGACAAAATAGAGTTGAATTAGAAAAAGCAATTATTGTTGACAGGTAATTTTGAGTATCTGTCCGTTCTTTCTCTCATTGGTTATCTTCACCTAATATCATTTTATTTACCTTTTTTTTCATAGGCTAAAAGAGCACCATTTGAACGGCATGGTCGTATTCAGTCGAATTGTGGAAACAAATCACTGTTCGTTAAATCAATTTTGCATATCAGAGCTTGAAAATGAACTGAAGTGAAGCGAGAAGAGGATGTCGATATTCTACCGTAAGAAATTATTGATAGAACTTACATATGACAAAGCGAAATAATGTATATTACGTCGAATTTTTTTCATTTATTATCGACCTTTGGATTTTGTTTTGATTACATATACACACGTTAAGGTATCACTTTTACTGTATTTATAAATTACGATCAAATTAACCTGGAGAGATATTTTGAGTACGTTATTAAGAATATGTAGAAGTAATAAAATCATGAAAAATAAGATACAGACATATTGCTTTACAAATAAAAGGTTGTACTTTTATATAATGAAGTATTTTTTTTATTTTTCAATAGATACTTATATAACATTTAGTATGAGTGTGCCTGCTGATTGTTAAAGTAATGGATTTCGAATTAATAACAGTCGAACAGTCATTAGATCATCAACATCGTTCCGATGACTCTAGTACACTATCCGAGCACTTTGAGACAATCCCTACACTTGATAATGATAAATTCATATTGGAAAAGAAACAGCAGTTTGTATTCTTTTCTTTATAATTACACATCTAATGCGTATGTTTTATCAATAGAAAACGTCTGTATCCATGGATCGAATCAATCACGGCACGTATGGTAGCATTCGCTATATTTGCTAATATTTCATTGATCGTCGGCGTACTGGTAGTTTACTTTACGGTACCAAGACCAGGTACGTTCTTCATGCATCTGTTTGAAAGAAATGGCATCTGTATTGTAGATCACACATGTCAATTGAAATTTCAATCAACAATCAAAAGTTCACGTATTCAGAGTTCACAACCACGTACACTTGCTGTTGGTGACTTTGATAATAATCAACAGATTGATCTGGTTGTGGCCAATTCAGGTACAAACACAATTGTCGTTTTCATTCTCGATATCAATGCAACTATCATCAGTCAACAAACATATTCCACAGGTGTACGTTCTCGACCATGTTCACTTGCTGTTGCTGATTTCAATCAAGATGGTTATATTGATATTGCTGTGGCGAATAATGGAACGAACAACATCGGATTATTCTTCAACAATCGAAACGGATCATTTCTCACTCAACAAACGCTCTCTACTGGTTCTTACCGACCGTCATTTGTCGCTGTCGCTGATTTCAATCATGACAATCGTTCGGACATTGCGGTTGTATATTATGGAACCGATAACATTGGTATTCATCTAGGAAATGAAAATGGAGCATTCCAAAATGTGAAAATCTACAGTACTGGCTACGATTCATTTCCGTATTCATTAGCAGTTGGTGATCTGAATAACGACAATCATTTGGACATTGTCGTGGCAAATTATGGTACTAACAATATTGGTATTTTCTTTGGAAACGCAGATGGATCTTTTACAAGTCAACAGATTCATTCAATTTCATCGAATTCGCGTCCAACATCGGTCGTACTTGGAGATCTCAATCAAGATCAACAATTAGACATAATTATTTCTCTTTATGGGAGTAGTAGTATTGGCATATTGTTCAATCAAGGTAATGCGACATTTAGAAAGCAAACCATTTACCTAGCAGATGTTCAGTCTCGTCCACGCTACATCACTGTGGGATATGTGAATCCAGACAATTATCTCGATGTAGTTGTTGTCGATTCAGAAAATGATCGGATACATGTTTTGCCCGGATTTGGTAATACAAGTTTTGATGTAATAACGACTTATGATTCGATCAGTGGATCGCATCCATCAGTTGTCGTCATTGCTGATATTGATAAAGACAATCAATCTGATCTGCTTGTCACGAATTATGATACGAACAGCATAAATATACTCTCTGGTTATTCTAGTCAACCATCTGTTCGACAAATGACTTACTTTGTTGGATACAGTTCTCGTCCATCATCAGTTGTTGTTTTTGATTTTAATGGAGACGGTAAATTAGATGCAGCCGTCAACAATTTTGGTAGAAGTACCATACTTGTTTTCAATGGTATTGATAATGGAAAATTTATTACCGGACAAACATATCCACTAGATAGTGGTTCGAGTCCAAAACATATAAATCTCGGCGATGTCAACAATGATGGTCAAATGGATATGATAGTGACTAATCTAGCAGCTAGATCTGTCAGTATTCTTTTCGGTGCTGAGAATGGAACATTTACGGCTGCGACGTCTTACTCAACTGGTACTGGTACTCAACCATGGCTTACTGCACTTGGCGATTTTAACAATGACAATCGCTTAGATATTGTGTCTCCAAACTGGATTTCCGATGATATGAGTATATTTCTAAATGATGGCAATGGAAATTTCAGCAATATGATCAGATATCCGATCGGTAACGAACTTGAGCCACTTTCGCTTACTGTTGGAAATTTGAATAATGACAGTTATTCCGATATTGTTGTCAGTGCTTCGCAGTCTGGTTCGGTCGGCGTCTTTCTAGGCTATGGAAATGGCACGTTTTTGGCGATGACCACATATTCAGGCGATTGCATCGGTTATGCTATCGTGACTGTTCTTGCTGATGTAAACCGAGACAATTATCAGGACATCATTCGTACTTGTTCAGATGACGGCAATATACTTATTTGCCTCGGAATTGGTGATGGTACGTTTCAACCGTGTTTCGCAATTGCAGGCGGATCTGATAGAAGTCCATTGTACGTGGTTGTTGCTGATTTGAATGATGATCAGCATCCTGACATGGCTGTCACTTGCTCTCTATCAAGTGAATTACTCGTATTTTATGGAGATGGTACTGGAAATTTCACTTTGTCGAGAATATACTCAACTGGTGTCGGTACAAATTCATATGCTCTCGCCATTGCGGATCTTAACAACGACAATCGTCTGGAATACCTAGTCACATATTGGGGTACTGGATATCTAGCAGTCTTGACGGAATATTATGCTGCGCAGTTTTCCAGAGAGCTTACCTACAGCACAGGATCTGCCCCACATCCGCATTCATTAGCAACTGGTGACTTCAACAACGACAACCAAACAGATGTGGTCGTTGCTAATTCAGATACAGATGATATCAGTATCTTGTTTGGTCTCAACAATGGACTGTTCACTACTCCAATCACTTATTCGATTGGCACTGACAGTTCTCCACAATATGTTCTCACGGGTGACATTGACAGAGACAATAATGTAGATATCGTCACTGCGAATTCGAAAGAAAACACACTGAGTGTGATTATGAACTACGGAAATGAAAGTTTTGCTTCACAAAGGAAGTACTCGACTGGATCGGATTCATCACCATCCAGTGTAATGATAGGTGATGTAAATAACGATGGTCGAAATGATCTTGTTATTACAAATCAACAAAGTGATAGAATTGGCATGTTTATTGGATTTGATTATGCATCATTTCAGAATCAAATAACATATTCAGTCGCTAATACCAAACAGTCAACTGGTGTTATAGTTAGTGACTTTAACAGTGACAAACATGTTGATATTGCTGTAGTTTATCAGCAGACCAATCAGTTAGCGATATTTCTTGGACATGGCGATGGCAGCTTCACGTTTTTCACGCTTTATTCAACAGGATCTGGTTCGTCTCCGTATATACTTGTTGTTGCTGATTTTAACAAAGACAATCGCATTGACATAGCCGTCACTTATTTTGGTGGTGATGCCGTAGGGATTTTTATGGGAGATGGAAGCGGAAGTTTTTCCAACCAGATAACAGTACCGACTGGAACCAATTCCAAACCAATGGGTTTGGCTACTGGAGATCTTAACAATGATAATCTAACAGATATTGTTTCGGCAAATCGTGGTACTAGTACTATAAGTATTCTAGTTGGAGATGGCACAGGAAGTTTCGCTCTTCATGCAACCTATTCCACTGGAATATCATCAGAACCCTGTGGAGCCGCTATTGGTGATCTGAATAATGATGGTCGAATGGATATTGCTGTATGCAATTATATGACGAGCACTGTGAGTATTTTTCTCGGATTTGGTAACGGAAGTTTTCAAATGGGTATGCTCTATTTTACGGGTTATCAATCGTGGCCAATATCGATAGTTACAGGTGATTTCAATAACGATAATCGATTGGATGTTTCAGTTACCAATTATAATGGAAATAACGTTGGAATTCTTCTCGGAAAAGGTGACGGTATCCTTAGTAATGTAAGCGTGTATTCAATGGGTGGTGGTGCTGCACCTGGCAGTCAAAGTGTAGGTGACTTCAATAATGATAGAATTTTAGATATTGCTGTTGTTAACTATGGAACGAGTACGATTGTCATCTTACATGGTCTAGGGGATGGAACATTTCTTTTAGGTACTCCCTATTCGACTGGCACGGGAGCTTATCCGTATTCGATAGCAGCAGACAACTTTAATCAAGATGATCAATTAGATTTTGTTGTAGTTAATTTCAACACAAACAATATTGGTGTCTTTCTTGGAAATGGTCATGAACCATTTGCAGGTATGACGACATATTCTATCGCTGATGGATCACAACCGAACTCTATCGCTATGGCCGATTTCAATCATGATGGTTGGTCTGATATTGTTGTCGCCAACTATGGTGCTAATAATATCGGCATCTTATTTGGACTTGGCAATGCAATGTTCAGTTCTATGGTGACTTACTCAACGGGCATTAATTCTTCTCCCTATTCGCTTGCTATCGGTGACTTTAATCATGACAATCAGTCAGATATTGTTGTCACTAATTCTCAAACTGATAATATCGCTATTTTCTACGGTAGTACTAATGGATCATTCACCTTCGCAGCATTTTATTCAACAGGTGCTCGCTCGCAACCGTACACAGTTACAGTTGGCGATCTAAACAATGATAGTAATCTGGATGTGATCATCGCCAATTCAGGAACTAGCAACATCTTGGTACTGTATGGATATGGCAATGGAACATTCGGAAACGAAGCTTCGCATCCGCTGGGATATGAGAGTATTCCATACTCAGTTGCTGTGGCAGATTTGAACCAGGACAAACAATTAGATATGGTTATTGCATGTTATGGTACGGACAATATTGATACATTGGTTAAAATGTGTACTAATTGATTCTTGTTCGTGTTTTGTCTAATAATTGAGTTCTTTTTTAGGATGAGAGTGAGATATCTAGATATAATTCGTGTTTTTTCTTAACAAAGCAATATTAGCAATCAAGAAATTGAACAAACAGCAAAAGCCATGTATAACTGAAAAGCTCTAAGGTTTACACTTCCCGTCGTACTGAGTTCTTTCAGTAAATAACAACCCGACACTGATGTGTTTATCGTCGCCATTTTGTAATAGATTCCTTGAATGTTTTCATATATAACTCAGATGGAACAACAAAGATCACAAAGATAAGTATCGATGGCACGAACGATATGAAATAAGCCCCAAGATACAACCATAATTTTTCTGACGCATTGACACATCCTGGTAGTAATGAAATGACTAAACGAGGTATGGACAGGAGAAGTAAAACTATCGGACTAATAAGCAATTGTCTATGTTCACTAATTTGTTCACGAATATGCATTTTCATACTTCGATTCGATTGTGCTTTTGACCGTTGTCGCGCAGCTCCTAAAATAATAAACAAAGCCGAAAAAAGATTGGCAACGAACGGACCAAGAAGATGAAAGAATAGAATGCAAGGGGGGAAAGCGGTCCCTGATGGTTCGTAGGAACCGTGAGGAACCACTAAGGAACCTTTAGGAGGCATGACATATTCGCAAAATGCGGATATGTTTTACTTTATCAATGCGAACTATGTTGACCTTCAACTTCTGAAACTCTGTTTTGAATATTCAACAGACTGTTTCATTATAATTTATCAGCAAAAGACAAATTAGACAAGCTGTAACTGTTTTTTGATAATGTTACATCGATTCCTAATCAATAGTATTACATTTACTAATACTCAGTAACTGCCAAGGGCATGATTATTTTTCAGTGCATGGGACAATAACTGTTCATCTTCACATTTGTTCGCTTTACATCTGGTAGTCATCTAAATGACAAAATATTTTTGTAGTGCTCAACTATTTTGTGTTAGTGGCAAGATAATGAGAGAGTAAGAGTTACTGCGAGCTTGTTTTATAAGAGCTTGATCTACAAACTGGCTGTTTTCAGTATTAAATAAGAGATTGCAAACAGTTTAAGTTTAATTAGTTGATAGCTTTCGAAAGCAATTTTTTCAGGTGTACAACGTCCTCAAAGGGGCTTTGAATCAGCCGTATTTTCATTTCAATAAACAAAGATAATGAAAATAAAGTGTCAATTCTGTTTATCTGTTCTTTGAATTCTTGATAGTCTATCAGAAGATAGGCAATTTTTAGTCGTCATAAGCAGATGTGCTGCTGTTTGCTTGTGCATAAATTTTATTTTATCGTTGATTCTCACTTGAAAATAGTGAGACTTTTTTTATGGATCGATTTGATAAAAAATTCTCATTCCTTGGTATGTATCTTTAGAAGCTACTATATGGTAATCATTTGAATCATAGCCATCACCACAATTTAGAGCATCTTCCAAATTTGTTTGTATAGTTTCATCAGTTGAATCAGTATTGGCAGTAACACTTTCATCGAAAGTATCATGCAGATCACATTCGTCGAAGTAGGAGTAATCTACAGTTGATTTTTCATCCAGTTTCTTGAAAACAAATGCATTTAACTTATCGAAGTCATTTAAATTGTGTTACTCGAGAATGTAAGATATTTCCAAAGCATTCATCAGTGATTCAGCTCGAAGATCAGCTTTCATGACTATTTTTTGTATGTCGTCTGTTTTCAAGATTGGTGTATTCGAATTATGCACATACTTAGTAATTTCACCAAGTCGAATTTTATGATGAACGGGAAATTTCAATGAATACTCATCACCACAAGCTTCTTCTAAACCCTTCATTTGATTTTAAAAGGAAATTTTCTCTATTTTACTCATGAATTGTAACACTGAGAAATTTGTAATCGTCGAAAGTGTGCCAGTTAAAGCGCGTGCACTACGGAAGGTAGCTTCACAAGGTTGGCTACTGAAAAGATGAATATGAAGTGCATACGGTGGTAGACGCCCTTCAGATACTAATACAATAATCGATGTTAAAGTATGAATGCTGATCTCGGACGATAACGAAGCAGCCTTCGTTATAAAACAATGGTCATTTTCTTTCTGATTAACATTTGGAATGATTTGAACACTGCTTCTACCAAAATCAATACCGAACTGAATGGGAAACGAAGAAAATTTTCTTACCACCACATCCTGTAAGAGAAAGCCACTATCCATCCATAATATAGTCGAGAAAGAATATCAGTATCTTCCTTCACATATGTTAAAATAACCAGTTTTAGTAAATATGGATAAACGAAAGTTGCCGTGGCATTCGTTTTTCTAAGTAGATCTAAAACATCATCAGCCGTTAATTTGACACATGAATAATAATTCTGTCGGTCATGAGGAAAAACATCAGATCTATCTAAATTATGATCGATTTTAGAATAATTTTCGATAAGATAAAACACATAATTTATGTCAATATTTTTATTGTTAATTGAACATGGTTGCGGTTTTTGATAATAGACGGTTTCTAATTTTGGTGACAAGGTAAATACCATCTTGCATACACAGATACGGCTGAACCGTTCTCATGAAAAAGAAGTTCCAATTGGATGGAATGTTAATTTGCAGTAGATTATCGTTTCTACTCAATAAATCAATATTAAGGGCATAAGTAAAGAAGCCTAATGACAACTGCATGGCTTTTAAATAACGTGAATCACAATCACTAGCAAAACCAACAAGATTAACATCTCTGTTTTTCAATTCGTTGTACAAAAAGCTCTATTTTCGTACAACATCCATACCAGTATATTTATTGTTCGTTCCGTAAGCAGATAATATATAAGGTCGCGAATGAACCGTAGATGAAAAATTATTTGGCAATGGTTCGACAACGTGTGCGTTGATTAGCTTAGATTTGTCTAGATCTTCAAACCAATTTTCTAATTCGCATAGACTATCCGTTTTGAATTGATTGATGGATGGTATTCCATTTAACAATGAAGGAGAAAATCCAATTAAGCAGTCAGTTGTGGCATCGTAAGATACACAACTGATAACACTAGTGGAATCTTCAGACTAAAAAACAAAAATTCAATTTTACTGATTGGTTATGTTTCATAAAAATTTTAAACGATATTAAACAGGTAGGGTTTCTGTAATACGATTTCATGAAGCTATCCATTCGACAGAAAGATGTGTTAGGAAATAAAGAGACTGACAACAATTCATGAAAAGAGCAGAACCGACAGTCAGCTGTTTTGTTCAAATCGCTATATTCAGTGACTTTCTGCGCGTCAAATAATGACATTTCGATCAGATCTACTTGAGCAATATCAATATTAGTAAACACATCGTTTCTTTTCGTCTCAAAATCTCATGATTCTACATTATTTACCAAAAATACGTAATTGGAATCAGTTTTATTCAAATACTCTTTAAGAGAATCAAACCGAAATTTACATTCATTAATCTGTACGTTTATCGTTTGATTAAAAGTTTTCAACGTGGTAGCAGAAGGTAATGATCCTGGTAGATTAATTCTGATAAACTCATATGCGTTGTGTCCAGCTAATATATTCAAAATCAATGCAAATTTATTTACAACAGGATAGAATCGATAATTGTTGCAAGATCGGTTCATATTCTCCAAAAGGTTATTAACAAAAATAGTTAAAAATGAATTTGACCGATTTTCTTCATTCACAGATAATTCATCAAATACAGAATGTCTCGTATCTTTCGTCTCATCGTATTTTTGCGATTGAGATTGATCAAAGCTCACGTCCGTTAATGTTGATCCGTAATGTTTCCTCGAGAGAGCATGTACAGAGTGTAAAATTAGCACTTTTTCTTACACAATTCCTTACTGAATCATCTCTTCGCAACTTGTATTTGTATGTGGAAAAGTCGATCCTTGATCACATATTCTGGCCAACGGGATACAAATTGGAATATTTGAAAGTTAACCAATGCACCTATACTCAATATTGCAATCTTCTTCAAGATTTACCTCACCTACGAATATTCAGTATGAAACATTGTATCGTTCATAAAACTAAGAGACTACAAATGTTGAAGTCCACTACTCCAATATACTATCAACAATTGGAATCGGTTTCAATAGAAGAATGTCAATTGACGATAGATGAATTACTATTGGTAACCTCTTTAACACCATCATTAATTCATCTCAAAATAGTCTCAGATATTTCTGATATCCATGCATTTACTTTGGTTACTAATGCCTCTCACTGGGAAATGTTTATTCAGAGGCAATTACCACGACTTCGTAAATTTGAATTTCTCTTTTCATTCAAACATAACTCAGAGAACGAGATCGTTAACCTTGACTCGTTTGTTACTCCATTTCGTACGCCATACTGGCTGAATGAAAAACATTGGTTCATCGCTAGTGCATATGTCATGACAGGCCCAGAGGTTTGGTTGTACACACTACCTCTATGTGCACATGGTCGTGGGGCCGCACCTATGTATGAAATTCCATCGGTAGATAGCGACGGTCATCTAATCGCAAATTGTAAATATGTTTATTCACATGTTTCACCAGAAAATAATGTAAAATTTAATTGATATTTTCTTAGAGATCATTACTATTGATAGCTAAGAACGTGATTATTTATTTAAGCATGTTCAGGAAAAATTTTCTGGTTGTACAGTTGCGTATTCTTATTGCCAGACAGACCATAGTGGATCATATATGAATCTTAAGAACATGACTTTGTAAAGTCCTCAATTGATGCTTTCATAAACAAACAAGTGAGAAAGACTTTTCGATTGATGTTTAATAAACTCTATCAAAATTGTCTATCTTTTTCGTCATAATTGAAATTCTTTCAAACAAAAAGATACCTTTTGTTCTTTTACATGTATTTATTTACCTTTATTTTCATGTTTTTCTCATGAACAGACAGATATGCCTTTTAATCTGCGTCTACACTGCGTGGGAAATGAAGGAGCAAAGTATATTGCTCGTGCACTACGATCGGACGAAGTAAATTCTTGTGACATTACTCTTTTTTTAATCATCTTCTTATAGGCAATTATAGAGTTGAATCTGAGCGAATATTATATTGGATCTGATGGAATTCAATATCTAAGCGATGCATTACGCAAAAACACAGTAAATAACTTTTCAGTTTATTCATATTATTAATCGTTTTTCCTCATGAAACAGATGCTAAAAACACTTTATCTTGGTGGAAATACGATTTGTGACAATACAATTCTTTTTTTAGCCGAATCATTATGCCAGAACAAAGCAAGAGATGATTATTCTCCATATTGGCAGAAATGACATTATTTTCATTATAGGCAATCACAACACTCAATCTGAAAGGAATGCAATTAAGAAATGAAGGAGCAAAGCATATTGCTCATACACTGCAATTAAACCAAGTAAATCTTCATTGCGATGTTGCCGTTTTATTAATAATCTGCTATAATATAGACAATCGCACAACTAGATCTTGGAGGATGCCTTATTGGATCTGAAGGAGTCCAATGTCTAAGTGATGTTTTACGCGAAAATACAGTAAATAACTCTTCGGTTAATTTATATTATTAATCGTTTTTCCTTATAAAAATAGACGCTTAAAACACTACGTCTTGACGCAAATTCAATCTGTAATGATACAGTATTGTTTTTAATCGAAGCATTGCGTCGCAACAAAGTAATATTTGATAGTTCTGTATTTTTATAGAGTTCTTTTCGTTTTGTTAATAGACACTCGTGACGCTCAGCCTAGGCTGGAATCGAATTGAAGACAATGGTTTACGGTACATTACTGATTTGCTTAAGGAGAACAAGGTGAATTATCCATTATTTTAATATTTTCTGTATTTTTTTACATTCTCGTTGCAGACACTCGAAGTACTTGATCTCCGACGGAATTATATCGGATATAAAAGTATACCTTATCTAACAGCTGCTCTAGAACGAAATACAGTAATTAGTCAACTTTCTGGAAACTTTCTCAGTACATATTTCTATATTTTCTATAGACCCTTGCTACACTTGTACTTTGGGGCAATAGAATTTTCGATGGCATTAATGATGGTTTGGTTTCCACTGCTTCAGTGATATCTTGGTTTTACCGTGATTTTACACACAACGCAGTTTCAGATTTCGATTGAATTTCAAAATTTGAGTTTGAAACACATGCTATTTCCTTTCATTATTTCAAAGAGTTTTGTTATCATAAAAAATGTTATCTAAGAGTTGATATGAACTCAATATTAATCTTATTCATATATCGAAATTGTTTGTAAAACTTTAATTGCTGTTCTATTATTTATCGCAGTTTTCTAATCGATAGTTTTTGCTTCGTTTCTTTTTGATTGAATCGAAAGTAACAGGTACATGGGGTTCATTTGATCTGATTCATTTTCTCCCTGTAAAACATCCAATTCAGCACTATTCCAAGACCATCTTCATAACTATCAGTCACTAACACACCATCATCGTCTAAAGGCTGCGTCGAAGTACAACTTATGAGA
Source organism: Adineta ricciae (assembly GCA_905250025.1). NCBI lineage: Eukaryota > Metazoa > Rotifera > Eurotatoria > Adinetida > Adinetidae > Adineta > Adineta ricciae. Next base: position 8,939 of record CAJNOJ010000707.1, on the reverse strand, counting down.
GACGCGTTTTCGTCTACGTTCTTTGCCTATATTTTCTTAAGCATTTTTCTACAAATTGAAATTATCTACATATCTCAGTGGATGTAATTAAAAACCCATTATTTATATGCACAACTGAAGGATTTCAGTCATGTTAAATGAGACAACCATATTGAAGAGAAATTTACTCATTTTTGGAAAAATCAGTGCACATAAATATACAACAATAGATCAATTAGGAAAAGCTGATTATAATACCCTTAAACCGCGGTGCAAGTAAAATATCTTTTGGAAATTTTCGTTCTAAACGATAACAATATAAAGATTCGAATCCGGATTAAACTGTGATTTCACTCCGATGTACGTCGTTGGCAAGAGGACAGTTTCTTCATTTTGAAAATGTGAATGTGCACTTGTATTTCTTCCATTGATAATTTCAATTCATAAAAATGTTAGTTCATCGTTTTTATCTAAATACCTATCATTTTCAAGTACATAGTTAACATTGCTGTATTCTCCTGTCCGGAAAGCCCGTGCAACTATATCAAAACAGTGAGTTTTAGTCATTCCTCTCATAGTATCGTGTGGAAAACGAATTTTTCCAAGAACCATACCGGCTTTTTCTGTCGACTGCAAGCTTTTCCAAGCTTAACATCAGAAAATCAACAATAGAGTGCTCCCTGAGGTTACTATATGTTCATTCACATGAAGCAATTTCTTCATGATAGGAGTTTTGAATATAACGACGAAGTGATTAGAACCGTTAACGACTACCTTAGAAAACTCGATCCAACGTTTTTTTTCTGATGATATACGCGCTTTAGGCGATCGTTGGCAACGTGCAGTTGCTAGCGATGGATATTACATATAGTAAATATGATGTTTGCTATGACACAGTTTCGTAATATAAGTTGCACGACTTTTTCGGACAAAGAAATATATTCACATTCATTTATATTTTTGCCTCTACTAGTACAGAACAATCCTATTTGTTTTATATTGTGAAAGAAATTTTGTTTCATTTCATTTTTAACTTAATTTCTTATATTCTATAGTTACTGTACTCCTTAATTGATAAATTCTTTCTCTAATCGTAGCCAAGTTTATTCATTTGCAGAGAAATACTAGCTACGTGAATTGTGTAAATACAATTCGTAATTATTTGGAAAAAAAGATTTTTGGTTTCTAAAGAGAAAAACTTTATGTCATTAAATTAGTCCATATTTTCGGTATATAAATCCTTCTCATTTGCCGTTCATCGTTTATGGCATCTGTTCCCTCTCTTCTATATTCGATAATAGAGTAAAATTGGATAATATTTTCGGCTGTAAACGTCGCATTTTGAACACACTGACTTTGACAATTTTGCGTAATCGTTTGATTATGCAAAACAAATGCTTCGAGTCGACAGACATATTTCGTATATATGACTGAATTGGTAACTCGAAGCAATTGTAACAAAGTTTACCCAGAACGAGAACTGCTATAATATAAATGGTCCATATTCGTTTTTCAAAAACAATATTGGTATTATTCGGTTTCAGGTATAGCATCATTATTAGTTGAACTGGATAATGTAGCATGTATGCAGCATAGGTCATGTTTCCAAACCAGTTGAAGACGCGAAAACTAATTCTGTGAAATATACATAGACTGAACACAAAAATAAAAATAACTACAAGGGTTGTTGCTACCAATAAGGTGTAACATAGTTTATTCAATGGACCAAGACGAAAACGATTATCTTTACGTAGTGCCAATGTTATAAGTAACAAGATTATGAATATCATTGTGTAAAATTTATTCTTGAACGTGTCTAGTATCTGCAAGGCTAAGCAACCGGTAAAAAAGAATGCGCAACAATCATTGGTTTCGTGGCTCGCAAAGATAATATTGGTGTCTGCGACATACACACTAATAATCCATACAATAAAAGTTCTTGGTAAGCTTTTCAATACTTGACCAGATGAGAGAAAGAAAAATAAGAAATAAACCTGAATTTCTGTACTAACACTCCACGATGGAGCATTATAGGAAAATTTATAATTTGGCTTCCATGAATGAATAAAAAACATATTTTCAATAAACGCTTGTTTGGTATTGTTAGAATATACAAAATTTGCTTTGTAATGGTTATAGAAAATATGATGTAAGATAGCCACAATAATCAACGACAGCAAATGTAGAGGATATAATCGAGAAAATCGATTGATAACATATTCTTTTAAAGTGACTCGTCCTTCACTAATTCTGTCGTTGTAGATCTTCATGAATGTGGCTCCACTAAGTAGCCAAAACGTTGGAACAGCATACTCCTCTCCAAGCTCAGTGTAAATTGGTTTTATATCACTATAGTAGGGCATTAAGGGTGAGCAGCTCGCCGTACTTCCATTACGCGCAAAAAATATGCAGAAATGTCGATAATGGAAAATGGTTACCGTTACAGCCAAAATAAATCTCAAAATTTCCAAACCCTTCAAATGATCGATGTAGGCTTTTTTCGACACTACTACCGTCGACTTTGAGTTATGAAGTGAATTATCGTGAGAGATAATTGGAGAAGCAATCTCTGTATTCATAAATGTATGACTTCTTTTCCCAATCTATGGTCGTTTCAGGGTGCGAAACTCTAAAAAGAAAGTGCGTTATAGATTCAACCACAAACACTTGTTGAACTTTTTTTTCTGAAATTACAAAAGAAAGGACTCGTATAGGACTTAAGGGTGAGGGTATGTAGAACTAAATTTATTTCTATATTTGTAGATTCATATATATACATTTATATTTATATTCGAATTGATATTAGTGTACTAGATATCCATCTATTATATAAATCGAATTAGGCAACTCATGTCTTGAGCTCAAGTTCTCTACTATCTGTATCAAAGACTTTGCTTATAAGATGCTCGGCTACCATAAAAGACAGTGCAATAAAATATAAAATATTTACCGATATTTTGCTAAACACTGCAAAGAAGTATAGACGTTCTGCGCTCGTTTTTGATGTAATATATTTCAGTTGTGGCTGTGTGTTTGCGAAAATAATCACTTCGGATAAGACGCACATGGATGGAGGTTTTCGTGTATCGTATTCTTTTTTTCTTCAGTTTACATAGGTATAGCATCGTAGGACGGTATGCTTCAGTGCACACATTTACAATTATGACATAGACAGAACAGTATATACCTATGACACGAAAGAGTTGGTAAAACGGAAGCAAAAGATGGCATATTATGCCCGATGTGTAGAAGGTAGGGTGAACAATCCGTTGAAAGAATAATGCAATAATTCATAAAAAATTAATTTGAATAAACAACAAAAAAGTATTCCTTTGAATCATTTTTCAATAAGTTTTAGATGTTGTTTCATCTATTTTTTAACATATCTTTGTATAAACAATTCAATATTCTTTTTCTTTCTCTTGCCTGACCGAACTTGCCCAGCTTGGAAGTTCATCTTTTCATGGCAATCGGTACAACACTGCAGTTGATCATGTTCATTCTACGTGTTTGGGAGTTACTCGTTCTGATTATCATGGAACATGTTGCTATCATACACTCTTCTTTTCATTTCCGCAATCAGGTTCACCCACCCTCGAGAGAAATGTACGAAACAACAGCAAAAATTGGTCGTAAAAGGTAAATTGAATGAAAACATTCGTTTAACCATTGCTGATCGCGAAGAAGTTCTTGGTAAAGTTTTACCGGATAAGACGTATAGACTCTTACAACATTGATGCTTGCTATGATCATTTCATATGTAAGTCTCTATAAAGATGTTTTTATCGATACTCTCAACAAATGGCAATCATTGATGTCAAAATGCAATTTTATACAATAAGGTTACATGAAAATGTATGACAGAAGTTAACAATCGTCAGAATAGTCATTGAGCACATCTACGATCTGTTTTCACATTGTTCCTCGTAGATTTCAGCACATTCTCCATGTACGACGTACCACTTTCCCTCTGCATTTCGACAACCTGTCTCCTTGCAATACCACCATACTTGCAAAAATTCTCCTTTGTCTGTTTTTGATTCACAAACGTCACAAATATAACGCTGTTTTGTATTGCACCCTATGCACATTGATAATGGATGTTCATGCAGAGAAACTTTTCGCTTCAAATTCCTATCTATTCCACAGCCAATTTTCCAAGTTTTTCTGTTCATTGTGTACCAAGAACAACGAATTGCGTTCGGTATGTTAGCAAACATTATTATAAGCACATGTTCCGCTTTGTGACGTTGTTGGATTCGATCACTACCGATATCGCTTGCCTTTTTACGAATGGAATCGCGTAAATGCCGATCGTCCAGTTGCGTGATCAATTCATCTGCATGTTCACGGACTTTATCAATACTAGTGACCCTTAATTTACTGATCGTCTCAAGATATTCTTTTCTAGTTAAACGCTGTCTCGCCTCTTCACTAAAATCACTTTGTCCCTTCTTGCTGAGTAGGCACTAGCAACGACGAATTCTATCGATTCGTCTTTTAGTTTAAGTGCTTGTATCACGTCGGCTTCTTCTGCGCGCTTTTTGGCTTCAGGATTCTTGTGATCGTATATATGATCCGATTTGTTTCGTACGATAATGATTCGTTTCTTAACGATTTCGCGAAGTTTATCATCAGAATCATTCTTGTATTTGTCTAAGTTGGACTCTCGTACACCTTTTATGAGTAAATCCAAGATCTTCTCATAAGTAGGTTTGAACCCACTGAGAGCTTTTTTATCTACTACAATTAGATAAATCAGCATCCGTTTTGATAGTTCAACAATCAAATTTTCAATATCTTCCAATTCGAGTCTTCGGGAGGACTTTCCTGGGTGTTGGACAAATAGTCGCCGTTTCGCTCTAACAACAACCTAACTGAGTCCGGGAACATCGATGAGTACCAAGCGAATACCTTCAATGTTATGGTTTTGAATTAAACCAGCACGAGACACAATGGTGGTTCCATTTTCCGTTCCTATATGAAAATTCAAATTATCAGTGAGACCTTGGCAAATAGAAGATTTACCACCGCCAGTGCCACCCAGCTGCATGATAATCACATCGTGCGGTTGAAATTCGAAGCGTGAGGCGTCATTTGCTTCGTCACTGTCTGTTATGTTGCATGATGAATGTTCTGGCACTGCCCGAATAATAATGTTGTTTTCGTCATCGTAAAGTCGAAAAATAACGTCTTTAACATTTTTCTCCATTACACTTCGTCGATTGCTGTTGATCCTAAAATGACAAAGGTCTTTTAACGATTGATTTATAGGAATACTAAAGAGTGTTGGCGGTGTATTGCGGCGAATATCGTGCTATAGTTTTCTTATACTTGAAGGTGGCAGAATGAGGAAAGTTATACGATACTAACTCTGGCATTTCACTCTCATTGATACTTGTCGTTTCTGGTTGCAATGGTGCATTGGATGATATTTGTTCAACAGAGGACGAAACCGTTTGCTGTATAGTCATCGATATACCCTCTATATCAGATTTCGAAGCTGTAGGTGTAAGTAGTTCACTGTAATCAATGTTAAATGCTTTGATTGCGTTGGGACGGTGCCATCTTGAATGTGAGTAGCGTTTCGTTGTTCAGTTTGCCATCAGACTCCCATCCTGGTAAAGAGTCAATGCCTGTTCAAAACCAAACTGTGCCGTATTGATTTAGTGCTTGCCAATATTGCAACATATCCCATCCGAAAAGCACTACCAAAGACAAGCTAATACTTGGAAAAGGAAAGTTTGGGTGGAAAACTAATGCATAGATCATTTGCGTCGTTGGTTCGAAATGAAGATCGCGAACTTTGAATGTATTTCGACTATGAACGTAGAGTATGAGTACGCTTAGATAGCAGGCAATTAAGCGACCAATTAGAATCCAACGAGCGTTGTGACGTTTCGGCAGTTCAATATTTGCAATAAAACGAAAAAAGCCGATAATTTTTTGTTTTATTTCTTCTAAAGTTGAATTCGATAGTTTTTCCGGACCTAAACTTTTGATTGCTGTCCAGAATATTTTATCGTGTCAGGTACTATTCAGCTCGAAAAACAGAATAGTTAGAACAATTTTGCGGAGAACATATATTGGTTGTCTTGGTGCATATCCAAGTGTGGTCACCAGTATAAGAAGTATAACATCATACACCATTACAGTGGATTTTGATTGAGTATCGTTGATCGATCTTTGCTGTACGAAATGAATAGATAAGATAACTCATACAATAGCCAAAATTAAAGAAAGAACAAGTGGGACAGGTGGTCCATTGTCAAATGAAACCATTTCATATTGATAAATGAACAAAAAATCAATAAGATCAATCAGTGGTGGAATAACTTGTATGAATTTGACAAGAACTGTGTAAACAATAATTATACCATAAACAGGTGTAACGGGTGCGGCAGAATAAATGGCCCTCTCAGTATTTTGGTGGCATCTCCTTTAGTTTTCATCTGATTGGGCTGTTTTTTTTTAAAAACGCGCCGTCTTAAGCTCTACAAAACTAGCTCTTTAAGCTATAAAGTAATTCTATATATATATTTTTTCATACAGTAAAAAGTAAAGATCTCCAAAACATCGTATTTTCAAAGTATCATAATGGTGATGCACTTACAAAAGTTTTTCGTGATTTAAACGGCGGAATTGGATTAAGGACAATTAAACGATGGTACCAAATGATCCGTCAATCCGGTTCTATCACATTATCCAGTCCAACGGGTTGTCCGCGTTTGGCTCGAACAAAAAAGAACATTCAAAAGGTAGAAAACCGTTTACGCCGAAAGAAAAAAGTATCAGCTCGACTACTATCAATGGAGCTTGATATTTCTGACAGGAGTGTTCGGCGAATATTAAAAACCGACTTAGGACTACGTCCTTATAAAAAGGTTATCGAACCATCACTTTCTGATGATCAAAAGATGAAACGGAAAAAGTTTGCGAACAAGTTCGAACAAATTTTCGAAAAGAAGAAACCATGAGGATTCTTTTTTCAGATGAGAAGTTTTTTGACATCGATGGTGTCTATAACTCTCAAAATGATCGAGTGTGGGCAGTTGATCGGGCTGATGCCGATAAATATGGTGGCATTAAGCAGAAACGAAAGTTCCCACAGAAAGTAATAGTTTGGTTGGGTGCTTGTTCCAAGGGTGTCACACCCTTGGTAATCCTAGAGAAAGGGACAGTCGATCATGCTGTTTATATCGAAAAAATGCTTCCTGTTGCATTAAAATATGGGAATCAAGTTTTCGGTAGCGACTGGACCTTTCAACAGGATGGCGCAACCTCCCACTCGCACCATTTAAGTCAACAATGGTGTCGAGACAATTTTCCCTCATTTACTGACAAGGACCATTGGCCTGGCAATAGTCCTGATATGAATCCCTTGAACTACTCAATTTGGAGCGAACTTGTCAATGCTATAGACTGGAACAAAGTCAAGTCAAAAACAACATTAATTCAGCAATTAAAATCATCAGTTAAAAAGATTCGTGAATCAGTTGTTTTTGAAAGTTGTGATAGTTTTACTAAACGATTGTGTCGCATCTGTCAAAATGATGGAAACTATTTTCGTTAATAAAAAGAATACTGTTTTGTAGAGCTTAAGACGGCGTGTTTTTCAAAAAACAAATCAGCCCAATCAGATGAAAATTGAAGAAGATATCGTCAAAATATCGAGAGGGCCATTTATTCTGCCACACCCGTTACAATTTACTTCACAATTTTAAAATATCACTGCAATAGATAATATCTATATAATACCAGTGGATACTGATCCAATTCTATGCAATTTACAATGACAACAAAACCAATGCAGAGTTGCTTCATATTTCTTCTTTCAAGGTATTGGAACTTTTGCTTCTCTCTGAACTATATCAACAGTAGATCTATTTCATTCTAGGTCGATAGGTTTGTTCACAATTTCATATTATATGTTCATCAATGAAATATAATTGTCTTAAATATTTGCAGTTAACTCTCAAATATGTGACAATACAATTCCATATCGTCGATGTTCAAGTAATAGTGTTTGTAAATATTATCCGATGGCAGGTGCTAATGATGTTAGCGTTTGTACTTTTATTTTGAAACAGTGTTCTCAACTTATTCCATGTGGATCATCACAAGAATGTTCGCATCCAGATTCCTTTTGTATCCATCATAATGGATGTGGTAACTCTCCCGTTTGCTATCCATTGTCAATGATTAACGAAAATATTTGTCCACCATTATTGGCTGGTAAGAAGAAAATCTGTTTTTCCCTTTTCTGAAGGAAAGGGCTATACAGCGCTTAAATGCTGTGCTAAAAAGCTTAAAGTTTGTCTGTCTGTCCTATCCAATCAGAAATCAGCATTTCTAAAATCAATGAAATTGATCGATCGTCCTTAGAAAATGATTACCGGTAGGATAATCGAGGTCGGGGAACTTGAATCTGAGGTTAGATTTAACTAATCATTAACTATTAATTAACTAGCTGTCAACTAGCCATAAATTATTAATATNTCGAGGATCTCGAATCCGGTTTGTTTTTTCATGAACACTTTCTAACCCGTTTTTTGGGACAAAGGCTCAATTTTTTAGACGATAATGTTTTAAGCGGCAATATGTAGAACAAAATGTAACAGCTGACTGACGTCGGATCGCTGGATCTCCATAGTCATCAGCATATTAATGCGATCACACACTTTTAGGAAGAGTGAAAATGTACATGTAACGGCTAGCCGCGAGTAGCTGACCGGAGGGAGACCGACGAGCGACTAGTCGTCCATTTGCAGAATAATATTTTTAAGAACAAACTTTGTGATTTTTATAGAGCTTTAAGATTTCTTGGTCAGAAATTAATCGTTGCTCTGCACGAACATAGGTGGCAGCCATTTAAGGTTCCTCGTGGTGGAGAGAAGATTGAAACCTTTTCCAAAGAATCATATAGCTATGTAAAGCTTCTTAGTTTTTGATTATGAATT
>CAJNOJ010000706.1:0-29106 GCA_905250025.1 Adineta ricciae | reverse complement strand
TTTGCGCAACATTTTACATCGATTGGTTAGTTGAAAATAGTTAGTAATTGCTCGAATTAATTGGGACTTCCCAGTGCCCCCACAACCAGGTACACACATCAGTAGTTGCCCGTTAAGAGTATCTAATATATTGTAGATGACAACATATTATCAAAAGTAGTCAAAAATTTACCGTTCCGCGATGAATAGTCGCCGTCGAGATGATCACAAATAATCTTGAATGCGAATGATTGCTGTTTATTCAATGTGAATTTCATGATAATATCTGGTTTGCTTGGCAATAGAACAGTTTCAACTGTACTCACAGGTAAAACTGTTGATATTTGATCCTTCAAAGGACTTGTAGGGATCTGAGCAGTGACTGGTTCAATTTGCATTTCGTCGTCTTGTGTTTCTACAGTGTAATCACCAGAAATTAAATAATTTCTTGCTTTGTCTCTTTTCGTTTCAATGTCACGTTTCCATTCTTTAACCATTTTTGCATGATCCAAAGTAGCCGTCACAAATGCATTCGAGTCATCTAATGAATGATACTCATTTCTGTTCAATAAATTTCTGCAATCTAAACAAATCTCATAGCTATTGAGGAGATTGAGTTCTAATAAACTCACTCTTTAATGAGGCAAATCGATCTGTACTATCGATTGATTCCAATGCTTCACATAGGTAACGCTGCTCTGCGCAGCTAGAGGACTTCACAAATGCTTTGCTGTTAGTTTCATTCACAAGAGATAGCATTTGCAAAAGTTCTTCAGGATCATCATCCTCGTCATCTTCGTCTTTTCTGAAATTATCAGGGATAAGAACAGGATCAATTTTACTATCGCTGTCATCTACTGCAATAGTTTGTAAAAGGTGTTGGTCTCGATCGCCTTTGCAGTCATGGAGCAACTGAATATTTTCAATGATTCTCAGTGCCTTGTCAGATATGAGATGTCGATGAGTCTCAAACGCTTCGGACCATGTCTGAGTGACTGTGCAAAGATCATTTATTGATCGCCATGGTACAAATAGTGTTAATATTGCGCGACAATATCGTTCACGAGTATCCTCTCGCTCTCGGCGTGGTATTTGAGGACCTAGAAGAACTGGTACAACTGGATTGTTATGTCTGATGAGAATGTGTGATGCTGATTGAGGATGTGTGCTTTCAAAGGTATGACGTTCATTCATTCTTGTACCCTCTGTGCTCAGACGTTCACCATGAGAACTCTGGGCATTCTTTAGTGCACGTTGATCGGATTTGTCAATGACTTTCTTATGAAACTGGCTGACAAAATCATATAAACAGATTGTAGTTAAATCTCTGGATCGGCATTGATAGTCAAGACGCGTGTTTACCATCACATATGTGTTTTCATTTTTGGTCGCTGTCTTTTCCAAAATAAATTGTTCTTCATTCATTTTTGTCCCATCTTCTTCGTGATCCTCATAAAAATCACTTAGCGTACCTAAAGATTCAATTCTTTTTCTATCTGCATAAGTACGTTTCAGTTTATTACCTTCTGTAGTTCGCTCGTCAGGCTCTTTTGCACCCAGTCTTGCTTTGATTAATTCTGTTTGCAGATAGTTTTCAATAGAGAACAAGAATAGGTTCTTGAACGTATGCGTCGTGTAATTGTCTCCAAAGTTCATCAAATATGATGCTACTTGAACACCTGAAACTTCTTGGTGTGAAGCAATCATGTTGTAGCATCGCAATACAAGTTTCCGCGATTTTTCAACCGCACTTTCAGTTCGGTCTGGAATTCGGTATTGCTCAATCGACTTAATTCCTTGTTGTGCAAATAGAAACATATCGTGGAAAGCAAGACTCGATTTTGTAATATAATCAGTTATATAATAAACAAGAGCTTTGGCGTCGCTGCCACTCCAAATGAATTTAATATCCATGTTGGATCTGCAAGCACTAATCAGCCATTCATTAAAATTATTGATCCATGGATGAGAACGACGCATAGCAATTTGACCAGATTCAAGATCAATACTAGAACTTTCCACCAGAACGCGTGGCATTCGCATTCGACAAATTAGACAATCGTTGGCTTTTCCTTTAGAGTACTTATAACATGTCGCAGTATGTTTATGAATATTGCACGTTTTCACAAGGTGTATAATATATCTATGAAACATTTCTAGAAAGTTGTCGGCAGATGGATTCGGTATCGGTTGACATGCTGGAACCGTTTCACTCATCGCAGATTCCATTTCTTTCAAAACGAAGGTAACAGTAAAAGTGTCTCAAAACTAACAAGCTTACGTGGTGCTTCGATGTTTTCCGTAGCATTTGATGCATTATCACCTTTTTCTGCGAAAGTAACAAATAGAGTAAGAAAAACAAATTATTTAAAATAGCTATCAATGTCAATGAAAATTAACCATCGAAAATACGTGCACCATATCTACTGAACATCTCTTTAAAAAGTAGTTTCAAACTGATTGCATGATACGACATGTTCAATATATATGGAAGTTAAACTTATCTAACTTTACGCATATACTTCTGATAGATGATTTCGACTGCGTTTTATGCATTACCTTGAAACAAATCTAAATCTTCTTTTATAATATCTTCCAAGTATTCTAACAATCTAGTGCGAAAATCTTCTTGTTGAATCTGCTCTTTTAGTTGTGCTGGAGTAAATTCATGATTGAGCCAGATAAGAAGATGTAAGTGGAGCGATCCTCTACCCTGACTTTCCACAGTACCGAAATACGCCTTGGCGGGACCAAGTACACCTCCAAGTACTAGGCACTTCAAAATACTTTTAACCAAACAATTGAAGAATTTCGCAGTGGCAACAGGATGAGTGGCAATTACTTGAGCACGCTCATAGCTTGTACCCATCTTTTTCAGTATAACATTATCAAGATCCAGATCAACGCCTGAGAAATAAAGAGCTACTGGACTGTGTATATCAGCTGGATTGATCGTAACGAACAGACTCGGTAAACCGATATTGAAACATAGTGCATGAATCTTTGTACGAAGAGCTGATCGAGAATGAGCAGATCCCATAACATGACCACTAATAACCCTGATATGCTTCATTAGTGCATTTATCCTTTCATCAACAACTTTCGAGTATATCCCTTTGGAAATATTAACAAGAGCTGTTTGTATATCATCAGAACTTAATGAGTCAATGAGTTCGGCGGATTTTTGAAAGTATGGTCTTGTTGTCATCAGTTGGGCGTGAAAGCATGCTGTGCGACGTTGTAAAATGTTAAAGACAACAAATATAAATGAATGATTTTCTTCGAAACGACGATCTTCAAATGATAGCAAGTGTCTTATATGTTCTCGTAAATTGATTTTTACAGGTCTTGAATTGTCTTCCAAGGCGCCACATCCATATGGGAAAAGTGTAGGAAAGATACCCATCAACAGATTTGGATTGTAATATTCATTTGCAGGTTTGTTGCCGCGAGGAATTAAATAAATAGGATCTTTTCTAACGTTTGCTTCTAAATCTCTGTCGCGCCGATCTTCCGTTGTTTGTACTTTCACACGCTCCAGCATGTGTTGTGTTACATCATCAGAGGAAATATTGACACCGTTAACATCCAAAACACCACTATAGTAAATTACACAGTAATGAAAATGATCAAAAGGATCTTCTTTTACCTTGTCATTAGGGGAATGGTTTCATCATTATTCAAGTCATTTTTATCAGGATTGGTCTCGGGAACATAACCTGCCCTGTCGTTTCCAGCAGTTTGAACTTCAGTTGAAATTTGCATCGTGGTCCATAAACATTCTGGCACATCGTCACTTGGTAAGTTCTCGATTGCGGATTTATTGATTGTAATGTGTTTATACAAGGAGTTATTAGTTTTCAGCCATTGGAGCGCTGCTGCTACTTTTGTTTTTCGAACAGTTAGAATTCTTTTTAATTGATTTCTATTTGGAGTATGAGATCCGACGAATATTATTTTTAAAGAATCACATAATTCGTTTAATTCTAGTGGTAGGGTAGTTGCAATGTTAACGACATCCTGAGGAAAGCTTATGCAATTGCCTTTTAGTGCTGATTGTGCGGTAGATGCTGAATGAAACGAAGACTGTAGCTTTACAATGCAGCTGTTATGGCGATAAAGTGCAATCAGTCTCTGTTCGGGAATTGTTAAACCTTGAAGTTCCGGTGTTACATCACCAACCCACACCTTGTTCGCAACTGAGAATTTGGGTATCTTTTCTTTTGTCAAAGAAGACCAACATTCCATGCAAATATCGCAATGAACCATGGAACGTTTTCTCCTATCAAAGTTATGATGAAGTCCTTTTCTATATAGAACTATACCATTCACGCAAATAAATGATGCTTTTGTTTCAGAAGATTGTTTAAACCGATCTGCAATCAAATATATGACCTTCAAACACAAAAAAATGCATAATGTCTGATCCTCACCAGATTCATCAGTCGACAATTCCAAGTCACAATCCATGCTGTTTTGATCATCTGTATGTAAGCTTTTCGATTGATCAAACCCACAGATCATATTGTAAAGATCATCATGTGCTTTGAGCAATTCAATTGATGGGATTTTATTATAAGGGACACATCGAAGATCCCGCTTGTAGCAACGTATATTACATATACTGCAGACGCCCTCCTCTAGAGCCTTCATTGACATCGATTGAATGAAGTTTTTTAAACAGCTTTTCTTGCACTCTAAATCCACAGGTTTTGGCCAGTCCACTTCAACGCTATCTGTTTTTCTATGTGCCGCAGCTGTTTTCAGATTAATATTCTCCTGTGAACGATTTTGCTTCTGACCAGATGCTTCCAATTGTTCGGTACTTTGCGATGCGATCATCGCTCGTCTAGTGGAGCTTCTTTCACGAGCTAATACACGTTGTGCTTCGGATTCTGCTGGTGATGCAACAGCACGTTTAGCCATACTTCTATCTCGAGCAAGTATTCGTTGTCGTTCGTTGTCTTCTGATGATAGAGCGGATCTTCTTGTTTCACTTCTTTCTTGTGCAATCACTCGTTCTCTTGCAGCTTGATCCGGTGTCAAGGCAGCTCGACTGGTTGCTTTCCTCTCACGGTCAAAAGTGAGTTGTCGTTTCATCTGCGTAGGCGATAACGCAGCCTTTCTAGCTATGCTTCTTTCGCGAGCAAGTTCTCGTTGACGTTCGACTTCATCAGGTGTTAAAGCGGCTCTTCTAGCTGCACTTCTTTCGCGAGCAGTTATTCGTCGACGTTCGATTTCTTCGGATGTCATAGCAACTCGACTAACTGCTTTTCTCTCACGATCAAGAGTACGTTGCCGTTCCATCTGCGTAGGCGATAACGCAGCTTTTCTAGCTATGCTTCTTTCGCGAGCAAGTTCTCGTTGACGTTCAATTTCTTCAGGTGTTAAAGCGGCTCTTCTAGCTGCACTTCTTTCGCGAGCAGTTATTCGTTGACATTCGATTTCTTCGGATGTCATAGCAACTCGACTAGCTGCTTTTCTCTCACGATCAAGAGTACGTTGCCGTTCTATCTGTGTAGGTGATAATGCAGCTCTTCGGGCGGCACTTTTTTCTCGAGCAGATATTTGTTTATTTTCGGCCGTCTGAACTTCGGTACGTTCGTTACCCTTCATATACTTCTCTTTTCGTTTAATCTTACGGCTTGCTGTGCTGTTTGAATCAGCAGAGCATGTTGAAGATTTTGGTGATGCATCCATTTCGTGATCTAGGTCAACAAAATGTGGAACACGCACTGGAGTCGATACGGCATTCTTTGTTGTTGATTTCGTTGGTGTCTATAAGTTCGTAGTGTCTATTATTTGACATGACAAAAAGTGAGTTGCACTTACGGTCTTCGAGGTGAGATCTACTGATAGATAAGTATTTTGGAGCATAGTGTCGTCTTGTGCAGCTAAAAGTGGTACGAAATGGTTTGGGGTCCAGGTGCCAGCATTGCAGCTTCGTGCATAAATTTCACTTTGAGTGTTAGACCAAAGTAGAGTGATTATATTCGATGTAGATTCGTGTTTATTACATTGGAATATACTATTGAAAATATTCAATTCGGAACGGTATTGAATTTTAGGATATACGCTTCGAATATTGCATTTTAGGACATTACTCAGTCCAACAATTTCATAGAGTTCTGAGTATGAATAATTACGGGCAATACTTTTGACAGCTTCATTCAGCGGTCCAATAATATGCGAAAACTGATTATGGTAAAAAATATCATTTTTTACAAGTTCAATTATAGTCCGAACTATAGAAAATACAAATAAGGAATCAAATGTAGCAGATGTGGCTGTATACCTCTCAGTTCGCTAACGGGTAGCTTTTTCGTTCCATTTAAACATATGATAGAATGGTAGAGACAGTTGCCGTCTCCTGGAACCGCGACAGGTACCATACCTTGAATGTCCGTACAACCATTTTCAAGATATTCCTTCGCACATTGATCAATTCTGTGAATATTTGGATCAAAACACGTAACGGGACTGAATTGAAGTGGTGTGAGAAGCCAATCAAGCTGAGTTGATTAAAAAAAAGACAATACAATTTTCCTTGTTTGGCTGTTGTACTTACAGTCTCAATTTCTTGAGAAATATTCTTGATTTGATCATAATAGCTGTTCGTTTTTGTCGCATTGCCAAGCAGCTTCAAAAGAGCGTCGAACATGGCACATCGATCCATCTGACGACATGATGAACAATAACAGTTTGTTGTTGTAGAAGCTCCACAAAACAAACACCGGTAGTGTGTAGTCATTTTATTCAAGTGTGTCTGACGTAATAGCTTTACTTTTACAAATCTAATTATGAGTGAATTATGTTGTTTATGTTATCATTCTTTCCAAAAAAAATTCTACACACTAGCAAACGCTATCAAATGCTTAAAACGAGACAGATATTAACATCGATAGGTTTTATCTTTTCTTGTTTCACCGACTAATAGCAATCAAATACAATTACAATTGAGAACGATACTCAACAGTTTCGATCTAGTTGATCAATCAACATGTATATGTATCTAGCAAAAGGATTTCAGATCGTCTACTCGTAAGCTGATTTTCAGAATTGAACAATAAAGAGCACAGAAGAACTGTTCATAAAGTGCTGAAATATTTATACACGCATATATAACTCCAAAGCTACGGCCCTGTTTTGGATGGAGTTACAGTAGTGCTAAGAAGTTGAATTTGTTGATTCTAATGTTTGTGACAGACCGTAAAATGAATAATCTGAAAGAGAAGAATTTATCGAAGATATAAGAAAATTGACAGTCCACAAAAAATGATGTAATTAAACGTCTGATCACGGATATATGAAATATACAGTAGAAAAACAATCATAAGTATAATGTACGAAATGAGCATCTAAAACACGGACTGTTAAAGATATTTTTAAAACAAAGCAATGCTACAAATGCGATAAATAATAAAAAATCGATGAAATGCCTAATCAGATCATATTTCCCTGCAATTTCTCGATATATAATACATCATTGTTTTCTAATCATGCCCCGCAAATTCCACCAGCAATTTGCATCTTCATCATTCATGCAATAATCTGCATCATTATTGTTACTCGTTAGACTCAAACCAAAATTCCTTAGTGTTACTTTGACTCTTTCATCAAAATAAGAACGTGCATCTTGCTGTAAAAATACATTAACGCATATACGGATTGAATTCTGCGCAGATTCCAAAAGTTGTGCCCATCTTTGATTACTAACAAAGCCATCCTCGCATACCAGACCATTTAATTTTAGTTTACAAAGATTCGTCATTGTTGCAGCTAGTTGTGCAATCCAGTCGAATGATACTTCTCATAATCCAAGAGCAAGAGTGTGTATACTGTGCAAATAAAACGAAGGAATTGATTTCTGATTGTCATCAATCAGACTGATACTTAGCAGCTGCATGTCAACAAAGCGAGGAAGTATCTGGGGTAATTGATTCCAATCAAAGATACTGCATGAATTGACGATAAGATGTTCGATTTTGCTTGCTTTCTTAACTGAACAAAAGCTATTCACGTCTTCTACGAAACGATCCGCGCAAATCTCTAATCGACGTAATGAATAAATAGATGCAACACATGTTAATATTTCTGAAATAGATCCAACCGCAGATATATCAACAGATAGCTGTTCCAATTTGCAGCACGTTTGATCAGTCTTTATGATCATAGACGTAATCCATTCAGCCTCACCGATTAATTTTAATGAACGAAGTTCGATGCACCGTTGGATAATGTCGAAACAATATATATTGCGAACAGTAAGGGAAATGATACAACTTAATTTCATATTTTCTGGTAAATGTTCCGTATCATCATCAATTGTCAGTCCACGCAGTTGATAATGTTCATTTCTGCTAAACAGTACTTGATCAGCTGAAGGAATTACGTAGGCAAATGTGTTAAACAATTCTACAACTTCAAAATAATCGAAGATTTCTTGCCAAATATCGGCACATAGATCATAAACTGTGGTTATTTTTCCTGTACATGAAAAGAGCACTATGGTACCATCAGATTATAAAAATATACATTACCTTCCGTTACATCATTGTGTGGCACGGCATCGTGGTTTTCGTATTCTATTTTCTTAGATACACGTTTTGTCCCGTGTGGATTCATATATGCGGGACGAATATTAAGTAGAAAACGGTAAACAAAACACAAGATATTTAGTTATCAAGCTAATCTGAAAAATGAATTTTTAATTACATATTCTCGAATAAAACGTAATAGCAATCGATAATATCTTCAGGCTATGAGTTATCACTACTTTGAATTTTAAAAAACAAAACATAGACATGATTATATTTATTTTTTCTCATCAAATGTTGAATAAACTCTGTTGTTGTACACGACGCTATGGATACATTTCGTTTGAGATAATCGATCATTTTACTGATATTGAAAATGACATGCGCGAAACCGTCGAGCACAACTTTATTCCAAAAATAATCGAATGTTGAGTTTATACCGTTGGTCCCAATTCAATTGTCTAAGAATTGTTTTCATAGCATTGGCATAGCAACAGTAGATTATTACAGTCTTACAGCTCATACAAACTACAACATCGAAATATTGATTTTTATCTATCTGTCGTCAACTTGGTGGTTTAAAGTGTTTTGCATCAGAAAAACTGAATATATTTTTTTATAAAAATTAGTAGGAAGAGTGATATCTAGTCATACAGCATCCGGATGACCAATATAGATGTATTGTACGAGTAGAAATTTATGTCTTAGTTGCGATAATGATCCTAAAAATTCATGCTGAACCATATCGTTGTCATATAGTGACTCAAACAATAATGTAATAGCAGAAACTTCATCGAAGTGACATACAATAAATTGAACAAGTTCATGTATATCCCATTTGATGACCAATTCATGACTTGAGATTTTGTATCTGAATAAATTTGCACAATTGGTATTCAATTCAAGAAAGAAAGCATTTATATGAATCAATTCCGTATTTGATGAGAACAAATTCAAAATTCTCAAGCCAACATCATTGAAAATGTTCATTTCAACCATATTTCATACGCGATTAATCTTTTTAAATGTTTCTTGTCGGTAAAAATACATGTATACGGTATGAGATTGATTTGAAAAATTTGTTTTACTTTAAGTACTGATACTACTGATGGATGAAACATAGCTGTAGATAGCCAATCGCTAGACAGATAACAAAGATTGATTCGAGATATTGATCTTCATCATATTTTGGTTGTTTCAGTGCACATTAATCGATTTCCATTCGTTTGGGGAAAACAAATCCGAAGAGAGCATTTTGAGAAAAATGCTCGAAAGCATAATTAGCTTTGACTGCTTCTCAAAGTTAATCTTCTAGAAAAGAATATTTATGTGCACACGAAAGAATGTTTTGGATTATAATCAATGGCGATAAGTTTTTAGTCATCGTCGATCTCAATTTGAATTTATTCCAGCATATTTCTGGAAAAAAATCAATTGCTTCGTTGGCATCACAAAAAGTAGATCACAATCGATTACAAAATGCAGTTAGAATTGAAATATAGTTTCGAAAAGCAAGTTTAAGAGATAGATTGATTTTTCAAGATGAACTAGTTCCAGTTCAATATGCTTTCAAATCATACTAAGACATAGATATGACCGCTTGTACAACTTAGAATCGAATCACACGAAAATAAATCGATCACAATCTATTCTCATTCTTGTAGGAGGAGATTTAAATGTATGACAACCGAATCGACCTAACTCTATATCGAATCGTAAACATCTATTCGAGCTTTGACTTTTTTAAAATAATTTATCGTCGAAGTTGAAAATTATGGCAAGCACTTGAGTCATCATTTATATCTTAAATCGTGGTAGGTCGCTAGTGAAAAAATATAGTGCGTGATAACGACGTTTCATCGATGGTCGATCATCTTTTAGATCAAGTACAATTAATGAAAATGACACCTTTCTGCAGCATGTAGCCCATTAACAATAAATTGAGTACTATTTGGTTATGGAAGTGAATTGTGTCAGAAGCCATCATTCACATAAATATGAAAAGCATTATTTGAGAATTATTGTCATATAAACGATCGATTTTTGTTGTAAGTGGCGCATCATTGCATAATACAAAATCAAACATAAAAGTACATGTCAGTTCCGAAGAATTTAGAATAAAAAAGCATACCATGGTTACAATAGTTGACGATCGATAATCGTGTTGAAAAAAGTGGTCATTTTATTCCATCTTTGGATTGAATTTGTAACTCGTTGATAGATCATCGAATCATGTGCATTATCATTGTCACTTGAATATTTGAAAATTTTTTTAAAGCTTATGATGAAATAAATTCTTCATGATTTCTTGATTTCAATGGATCGACTCATGATAAAAATCTGTGACATAAGTTTCTTTATATTTGCAAACAACAGCAACGAGACCAAGTTTAATTATTAAATCATGATCTGAAATTCCCAATAATAAGAAACATGAATATGAATGATTTGTTACTACATAACATGAGCAAATCAGTTTTTTCCAACAAAGATCAATTATTTGATCATCTACTGGATAGAAGAGACTACTTCAAACAAAAAATTGTCACACACAAATATAAAGTTTATCGTTTCGATTGTTTTTCTATTTTGTAACAGTAGACACACATTCCGGGTGTTCCTTTTCGAACATAATTGCCATCTCTAACAACTCTTGATCTGAGATATCCTCCGATTCGATATTCATGTTCGACTTGACTGAAGCAAGTAGTTGACTTGCGTTAACGAATTTCGAATAGACTACAGGTGTTGTTGCTGCTCCTGTTGTTGTTGTTGTTGTTGTCGTTTTGTCTAAATAAGCAATAGAACAAAAAGACAACATTGTTGTAGACAGTTTTGTTAATTCTTACTTGGCAAAGATGACATTGTTTGTAAATGTACGAATAGTAAGACGTTAAAATTACGTTTTCTTTTCAATCTGAAAGATATGAACAAATTATTCGTTAGTTCATTTCTAACTAACTTTTAGACTTTTTAGAGTCACATCTAGGAAACACGCTTATGTAAAACATGTAATGCAAGTCGATTTTATACAACTTGGTTCGATAGAAAAAATGAAGTATGATATATAAAAACGAGAAAACAAATATGTAGATTGACAGAATTGATACATATGGTTCATCAAATAGTGAAATTTGAACACAATAATCTTCAACATGATTGCAATGCAAAACAGCGAAAACAAACTATTTTTATGAATGTAAATTACGACTAAGAATTTTCATTTTTGAATTTATGATTAAAGAGCAGCAATGAACCGCTCTTGAATGTCAAAAGTATCAATATTGCGTGCAGGCTGTCGCCAATACTCGACGGTTGCAGTTTGAATTTCTCCATCGTCATCGATGAAATTTCGATGTTCGGCACGATATAATGGAAGACTAGGTTTCTTCATTATTAAAGTAAAATTACCATCGAAATTGATGGGTTCTAATAGAGTAAATCCTCGTTTACTATACTTTTCAATTCGTATATAAACTTCTTTTGTAATTCCACCATGTAAACTATAAACGATAAATGACTTTGTTGCTACAGCTTGTAAGAAAGCAAATGTACTGACGAGTTGTTTTCCTACAACAATTAATTTATAATTAATGACAATATCAAAGTATTAGATTATTTGGAAGAAACAGCAGACTTCAAGTCTTGATAATTTATTCAAAATGCGTTCGAATTCTCTAAATTTCAAACTGAGGCCAGTGCTGTTTCTTCTATGTAACACGAGTAGCTACCTGTGTATCCCACTTGACATAAGTCTATGTCGAAGCTATTAAGAATTGACCAGAGTGAATTTTTGAAATGTTGAGTAGCAGCGATATAGAAAAAATTAAGTTTGATACCACATGGTAAATGAATATCATAACGAAGTGAACCAGGTGTTTGCTCAATAATTATCTCTTGTTTCGAGTATTGTGCTGTGATATCTCGCAAAATGTCAATGCACTGCATTACCGATGCTTCGAAATCAAAAGAATATCCTAATGGATAAACCAGATTAATATCTTGCTCTCGAGTGTCTGGAAACGGCGAGTGACATAACGCATTGAGTACACAGCCTCCAACAATAGCAAACTTGGAAAAATCGATGGCGTCAATCCAATAAATAGATGAGAAACGAGCATCAAAATTTTTGCGAAATTGTTTAACAGTATTCACAAAAGTTGTATTAGTTCGAGGATGTGGACCATTTTGCATTTGAAAAAATGTGCTAGCTAAAGAAAATTACTGGAATTAATAATCTTTCAAGAAATCAAGTTAAATAAAATAGAAGTAGAATTCTTTAACGTTCTCTGTGTCAATCAATTTTTATGATTTTCAAATCACTTACCCTTGAATAGTTTCTTTTCATGAACATTTAGACTTCTATTGGAACCTATTGTTTGAGCATACAGATCATAATTAATGAGTCCATATTCAGAACAATAGAAGTCGGTGTTAAAAGATATCAAGCGTGAGTAACATTGAAATAATGGTGTTCGATAAGTTTTTGATAATTTATTGAATGCTTCAATGCTGAAACATGGATACACAAAAAGGCGTTGCTCTGGTTGCTTCAATAGTAAATCATGTTTTTCAAGTGAGATCAATCGAAAATTAACAACGTCGCATTCGTGTAAATAATGCTCATATGCTTCTTCCGCAATCATAATCGGATCGTAAGAATTAAATTTCTTCACTATTCGAAGGAAAACATGATCCGCCGTTGTTGCTAAAGAGCAAAATTGGCCGCTTAACTCTAAGACTTGAATAAAATTGGTTGCATCGACTCCGTCAACATAATTCAATAGATAATATCCTATGTTTGAGATAACTTCAATTATTTTAGTATGAGATTCCATTGAAATTATCTGAAATTAATTAATATGAAAATCAGAAATAATCTATAATTGATATTTACTTTTAGCTTGTTTCGTATCTAGTATTCGACCAATTTCAAGAATGAACTGTCTTCGTGAAAATATTTATCTAAAAATATGTCACAATATGTTATGGAATATCTATATCTACGGTAAGAAAGACACTATTTAGCACACTTTATTTAGCTTCCGTCTACGTGAATGGTAAAACAGATTCCCTATTTTAAATCTGTTCAAACGTAATGATACGTCACAGTTGTCCATATGCCACAAATTGAATATCTTCGCTTCCATCATTTAAAGGTTTGATAGTCAATAAGGCGCAACGTATTCTTCTCCTTCTTATTTAATCTATTTTTCAATTTGTTCATTTCAGTGACGATAAAATTATCTCAAAATTTCTCTCGCCTTTTGACCTTTTCATTGTTATCTTCCTCTTTCACAATAATACATTGATTAGCTTTCCAAATCAATTCATCATAGCGACGCTTATGTCAAATGATATCATCTGCCTATGTGATTCTCTCTTTCCAACACATATGCACCGTTTTCCTCTTTTATCTTCAATGCTTAACATATGTATGTGAATAGTGTATTGCGTACGACATATCTTCGATGACATCCTCACGCCTTATCAATATCAATAGACTTAAATTAGAAATATCACATCATCAATATAGCAGGCTCATAATTTCTTTCGCAGATGTTGATTTATCAATTGCTGGGCATACGTTCATGTATGCGTTTTTATTTTAAAATTCGATTAATGTCGCCTGTGAGTAATTGTAGCTCAATAATGCGTTATACTTGAACATATTGAAAAAATGGAATCTAAAACTTCATACCATCTTCAAGGTGTGAGAAAATGATATATAATAATTATTAGCAATCGACAGAAAAAAGTAATTATTACAAACGTCATAACAAAGAAAATGATAAGAGCAGGTAGTTCATTTCCAAAAAGTCACACAAAATAAATGTCTAGCAATTTTTGCACATTTTGAGGATTGTTTATATTATAATCCGGATTTAGCCACCACCAGTGGTTAACCTTGCAGTTGCGTTCGTACACTGAAGCAGTAATATAGAACAAGATCTTAAATAAGATAGGCAGAGCAACATACCTTCTGTTATTTGAATTCTTTGAGCAACTATCTGTTCCGATAGACGTTTAACAAATAGTTGGAAAATATTCTAAAACGAATACACCACAACTTCGACTACTAAGTTGAATGTGCTCCTACTTTGTCTGAAAATTTTTCTATGTATCTGCTGAAATTATACCTAACTGCATCAACAACACGACGTGAAGGCATTGGCCGATAATATGATTCAGCGGGCGAAATCTCGTCGGGACGATGTAAAGGTGCAGGAATCACACTATGGTGACGGTAACGTACCAACGATATATCTTTAATGTTCTTTCCTGCTCGTAATGCATAATATGTTTCTTCTTCTTTTCGGAAAAAAAGATAAAACAACGATTTTCCAGCTTTCGTTTGAACGCGACGAAATTTATAATATTTCAGCTGTTGCTGTAGCCGGCCGAGTAAATCGCTATTCGGAATATCAAATTCTGAGCAGTTATTTAATACTAAACGACATTCCATCCTATTAAAAAAGTAAAGTAGTGAATAGCTATGCAATGCATGCTCATATATAAACATATATTTTTCGATTTTCTTTGTACACAGAAATTTTGAAAATTTTTCTGTATGAAGAACAATCTCCTGTGAAATGCATAAGCACAAGACTGAAAACTAGCGTGTACAGCTACACCAAGATCGTTTAATCAAATAGTTTGAAAGTATTTTTGTTAAAAAGCTCATGTTTCATTGAAATACACACTGATCGCCGTATCTCAAATGTATGAACAGAATATGCAATATAATTTACCAAGATATATTCTCGAATCAGTCTTGTTAATTCGAACTGTTTTCGACTTTATGAAAATGATTATCTTGCCAAATGTCTTAATATCTGCAACTCAACTCATTGACATTGAGATCAATCATAGCTATGGACTATCTAAATAATCATCTAACATGTCTCAAGGTTTAGAACTTAAGATTGTGCTAGTTTGTGAGAACTGTAAGAAATCTCACAATAGAAACTAATTTCGGATCGCTTTGCACGATCATTCGAATTCAAATGATATTTCTCAGTTTATATCTGATCAACATTATCGTCGAATACTCAAATCAGTTTTGTATTATAAATTTTAATACCAAAATGGCTCATTATCCGCAATGGATCATTGACTTACGCTTGAATGAATGATCAGTTTCTTCAAAATGTGTCTACCGAAAATGGGATGCTCTACAAAAATAGAACTAAAACTATAGTAAGAATAAGAAAAATACGTAAAGCAACATACTGTACACGGACAGAAAATAAACGATTGTACAAATTCTTTTCAATGTATTGTTTCGTAGAGATGACGATGACCAACGGCAATGGAGACTATGCGTGAGGTTGAAAAAAAAACGTCTGTATTTATACTCCTTCGTGAGCTCATTAGAACACGCTCTTATCTATAGTCATTATAAAGTGATCAGTTAATCATGTCAAAGAATGAGCTTTTCAGCAAATTCATCTCGTTCGAACATATTCATTCAGGTGTTGAAAACAATAGTGACGACAAGGATAATTCTGAAGAATTGGTTCAGATTTGAGTTGATCGATTGCTATCGTTAAATAGTCTATAAAGTATGTGTTCTCATATAAAAGTTCATAAAGAAATTCTTTTTTATATTCAGTATCCTTTGAAAAAATTGGAAACAATATCAAGTAACTCGATATCTTGCGCTTCATTTCTTCTGCTTCTTATTTTATCTCTGATTCGCTTCGCCTGTCTATGTGAGTAATAAAACAAAAGTAGTTTCATTCAAACGAAGCTGTATGTTGAAAGGCTAGTTTACATAGAAGTTGACAAACGTTTCTTTTCTTTTCGGTGAATTATACGATAAAAATGTATTGTCACATAAAGGCTGTGAAATTCTCTTTTGTCAGTTAAGAAAAGAAAATATGAATTAGAAATTTTCAATCTGACCACTACTTTGTGTCGATCTGACGTAACAACTTGATTCATTCCACACCAATTTGAAATAGAAATCTTCGACTAATGTCAACAGCGAAAAAAAGAATTCTAATATCAATGTATACGAATAAATCAGTGGAGTTTTCATGATATTATGAAACGTATAAAGCGATTTTTTCTCGGGAAGCTTTGTTCGATCTAATAGCCTCCACGTTGAATGCATATCAAAAAGTCTGTCATTAGTGTTGCATTAGAAACATGATACAGAAAGCTTCTGTATTGAGCAAATCTGTTAATTCGTATATATGTGTGAACATGATAAAAATGATATAACAATCAAAACTTGCACTATCGTTATCCCATCTGTTAATCGTTTATTTTCATCGTGTGTATGCTGCCGGCTTATGTCTTTTCTTTGATCAATTACCCTCACAAAATAACCCAACCCTAATTTTTAATACAAGTAACTTTGTTAGCAGTATCGTCTTTTCAATTTTCGTCTCCATTTGATAATTATAACACATCAGTAAAAGAGCTTTGAATAATTTCAACTGTATAAAAATTTTGCACAGCAGTGTAGATCGTATTCATTTGGGAAACAATTTTATTTGCAACAATAATCGACTGTGTAACTTTTTGGATCTTCGGCTCGCCTCTCCATTATAGTAAATTCTAAATATACTAATCACTTGAAATACTAATACTTCGTCATCTAAATTTATTTCACTGTCACACAATTAATTGAATGGCGATAGACTGTTCCTTGTTTTGGACTCATTCGATCATGACAGAATGCTGACAACAGTATCAGATTAGAAAAACAAAGATAACTGATATCTCAATGCCATTGATCAATGATACTTCTTTGAGGTTGACAGATGCGTGAAATAAAAATATCGCTGAGCATCGAAATGAGGAGATAATTAAGGTCATTGATCACGAAAGTCATTCGTAAATGTCTGGTATAATTAGATTACTGTCGTTCAATAGTCACCTATAAATAGTCAGCTACCATTCAATGTCTTGCTTGCATTTTCACATACTATTCTAACAGCATAGTTTCATTTGTCTCTTCCTTTTGTGTTGCAATGTCAGCTATCATGTTCAACGAAACCGTAAGTCACTCTCTAGTCAAACGGCAATTTATGAAGTGGAATATCGGTGGTCACGAAACCAATCCTTCGATTACTGGCTCAAATAATCACGTATTTCTACCACCAACTCCCGACATAAAAGAACAAGAAACGTTGTTACGCAAAGCTGGCGATCAAGTTGGCAAACTTTTGGAGGGTGGTGCCAGTGTAGCACTGGCTCCTGCCAAGTGGCTAAGCCATATGCAGGATAATTGGTATGAAACTCTTGTTATTTTTATAAAACTGATCCGTTTTGGAAATCGAACCGTTAAGGTTGCGTTTTGTACACACAAAATAAGATTGAAATCTGAGATGAACTCACCAGTTTGTTGATCAATACATTTTATGTCACGATTACATACTTCTTTCGTGAATGATAGCCTTGATGGTGCATTAACGAAAATGTGATAGAAAAAAAGAATGCGATATCAGGAGTAGAGAGAGAGACATGAGACGAGACGAGCTGACAATATGTTGTGATCAACATATTCATTGTTTTTCTTCAAAAATAAAGCATCTATCTTGAAAAATATAGTGACATAAGAGATGATCTCTTCCAGATAATGTTATCTCGTAGATTAATTACTTAGATAGAGATGATTTCTCAAGCACATAAGTAGATTTAGAGACACTTTTCTAAAAGGCTTACAGAGAAAACAACGTTTGTTTCTCTCGCACACATTTGGCTTTGTGCCATTAGTAGGTATCACTTTTGTCAAAATAAATATAGTAATTGAACGACATATAAAGCAACAATTCATCTTGCAATACCCACTTTGTGGCCTGCAGAAATATTGAAAAGCATTGTGCCCATATATTCAATATATCTGTCGCACCTATTACCACGATTTGTTTTCATCAACTACTTAATTGTTGTTCAATGTCATGTTGTTATACCTTTTTCGCTTTGTAGGCTCACTTATCTTGTGTGTATAACGATCCTGATGGTCTCAATTTTGATTATCTATTGCATTATTCGGCGCAAAGTGTCTATAGTTGAATCATATGGACATCAGAATTTATCGAAGGTTATGCTCGATGACGTCATGAAAATCACGTCTTTCCGTCGGGCACTTCAAGACGATGTGAGAAATGTGTAATACTTTCACTAATTTAACATTCAACAATTTTCTTTTGTTTTTTTTGTGTGTATCACTATGGTGCTTTTTTTAATTTCATCATGATTTTAATCACTTTAATTATTTGTTGATCTTCAACGTAGCGTTGTCTTCTTATAGTTATTCTTTCCGGTCGATAATCATTCGAACTATATGGTTTTGTCTGTGTCGGAAATATACTTTTTCGATTAGGAGTGTCTAAAAAGCATTGCCTATTATCCATTATTCTAACTTTCTTTTTCCGCTTTATGGTATTGCATCCAACAGAGAATTGAAACTTATCGTACTACTGTTGTCGGAAATGTGCTACTGAAATTCATTTATAATCAAACGGTCTTATGCAATTGCTTCAGTACATAAATAGACAATCTATTGACTTGTCTATTTGGAAGAGCGAACAATGATATGTTGAGCGGATATTTTAATCTCTTTCTCACTTACCCGAATACATATCGGTCACGAACTATGCATCAGAGAATTGAGAAGAGAATGAAAAAGAATGAGAACGGAAAAGATACAAAAGGTCAAACGATGAGAACAAAATTGAACGGTCAACCAATGTCTATCTGAGAAAAAATTTACATTGAGTTAATAGCCTCTGTTTAGTGTAGAAAAGTGAACTAACGGAGTATTCAGTTGTAATCGATAATATGGAAGATTTTTTTTCATTTTAAGATGTTTTATGATTGCGTCGAAAATTCAATATCAATTGTGGGAGACAACAATACAGTCGACTTTCGAAAATTGCCGCGACAATCCCAAGATG
This sequence comes from Adineta ricciae, assembly GCA_905250025.1. Taxonomy (NCBI): domain Eukaryota; kingdom Metazoa; phylum Rotifera; class Eurotatoria; order Adinetida; family Adinetidae; genus Adineta; species Adineta ricciae. The sequence goes on along the minus strand of CAJNOJ010000706.1, from coordinate 9,677 downwards.
ACTGCCGAATATTTTCTTCTAGTGCCTTAACGAATGTTTTGTTCTTCGCAATCATATGTATCATGATTTTTCTTTGCACTGTTTGTTGTCATTGCAAACGCCGAAAACGTCAAATCTCAATAGATTCAATCAGACATGCGTGATACTAAAACCAACTGACCAAGTTGGTGATTGTTTATGTTATATTACGTTCGTCTCAAGCAATGTTTGAAATCAAACTTTCTCATTTTTTTATTTGGGTTTGCTGAAGGTGTATAGTGAAGCCAATGATCCTTTTTTACAAATAATCACAAGCCACACTACAATTTTTGATTTATAATAAAGGCAAAAACAAGTGAATAAGAAACTAATTTTAAAGTGAATAACATTAGATGTTGTCAGTTTTTCGCGAAACGTCAACGATTGTAAACTTGTGGAGTATTCGAAGCAAAAAATACATCAAAAGCACCATTTACAATGATGATGGATTTCGTATAAGACTCAAATGAAACTACATTGATTTTACATTCGATGCAAGGACATGTCGTTTTTCGACTCAATTTTTTTTCTCGAAGATCAAGCATATTACATCTTCATATTTTCCGCTACATATCTACTTTTGAACGAATAGAAATTTCTAAAGGCGATTAACCATTTTAATTTTAATCGGATGATATTAAGTGCGAATACAAAAGTTTTACAGATGAAGCGACTTTTAATTTTGATTTCTTTGTGATTCTGAACGTATTGATCGTAGATTGAATAAAGAAATTACAAAAAAACCAAAAACATGTGCCAACTTCTTTTTTCTCTACCTTTTCATAGAGAAAAATGGTTGAATATTTTATTTACTTTCAGATATTATTGATCTTTCGAAGATAGATTAGAATGAATTTTGTCGATAATTCTGATATTCTTTATTCATCATTGACGTCAATATCTTTTCAACGTAGGTATTCATCGATTATCGTGTCATGTATGTACTAGAGGAAGACACGAGAAGAACGCTAAAGATGCCTTACTGGGAGAAAATTATCATGTTCATAGTTTGGCTGCCAGAGTCAATTAATCCACAGGTTTAATTGTCAAAAGTATCAACGAATCATGAAGAAATCAAATTTTGTTTTTTTTCAACAAAAAATCTATGAGTTTCGAAAACGATTCATGATTTTATGTCAATAAACAATTCTTCCGCTTTGAACATGCCGCTGACTATATCGATATGTTTCTGAGCAGTAAGATCTAATCTTTCTGTCAGCTTAATTTTCTTTTTTCTTTTTCATCACCTTCTTTTCTTCACGTGTCTCTAGCAAACGTGCATGGCTGACATGCATACGATGTAGACTCACAATCTGAGAAATGCGATTGAAAAAAAGAGGTGATGAAGTGAGTTCGTGACTTTAAAACAATAATGGAAACGAAAAAAATCTAAAGAGAAGCCGAAACTAAATTGGAAACTGGATTTCAAAGTTTATTCAACATTTTTTAATCATAATCTATTCTACGAAACATGTATCAAAATATTTGCCAATTATGAAAACTCGATGAAAAGTGAATGTATGACGATATTTTGAGAGAAAGTCGATTATTCATGATCATATGTAGGGAAGTTTTTTTTCTGGTTAAATAACACGCACATGGCTGAGGTAAGCGACCGTTTGCGAAAGATCTCCACGTGAATGATAAATAAAAAGGAATCGATGATAATTTGGAGATTACTTGAAGATGCTTGTATCAATGATGAAAATCGAATTAAATCAAGAGCGAATGCTAAAAGAGGACAAGTAGTTAATCGAAATAAAATGGCCAGCACTGATATGGTGAAAAAATAAGTTTATTCGTGTTTAGATTGATGCACAACGTGTACAGCAATTTTTTTCAAATTATCGACTGTATTTATACTTGTTCGGATTTTCATTGGAAATAACTGGAAACAACAGAGCAATGCTGTGTTGAATGTCTCCGAATTACGATATTATCTTCTTTTTAATTGCTTTTCACTGCTTTTCAACGATGAGCAAGATTCAAAAATCAGGAGAAAAGCTTTCATTCATGTGTGTGAATCGAAAGAACCAACTGATTGCAAAATATTGCGCTCAATTTTTCTTCAACTCAATCGAAGCTATGAGAAATTGTTCGACTGAACAGAAAAAAGAATAATTCTATTTTCTTCTACAATTTACATGATATTATTGCCGTTTGATAAAAAATTTTGAATGAATTGTTTTTTCACAATTAGCAGGCTAGTGCTTTCTGAAAATGACAATACTTCAGGAAAGAAGAAATTTATTTGCACCTATAAGAATACATCTATTCAATAGTTGACAATAATAAACATCAAGTTTATTTAACGTTTCGAACACCGCTATTTTCGACTGAGGATAGAATGAAAGTATAAAATATTTGATTGCAACCTATCAAACTGATCAGCGACCAAATTCGTTAGAGAGAATGTTGCGTCAACTTTTTTCTCGCATCCAACAAAACCAAAAAGTTTCTCTGCGTCGAAGAGGTTAGACTAGGTATGTATATGAATCTATACAAAAAATTTCATGAATGTAGAATAATTTTGTTGAACAGCAAGTAATATTTGAAATTTCCTTCGAGATTATCATCATCATCATGATTCAGATCGATCTCTTTTCTTATCCATTCTTCTCTGCATACGTCTTTCGTACGACATCACATACATTGACCTAGTATATGTCGCTCAAGGAGAAAAAAGAAAAGAACGTTTATTTTCACTGAATTCCAGTTCAGCGTTGTTTTACAAGTTTCTTTTGAAACTTTGAATAACACTTCTTCGGAAAATGTCTCGTCGTATTCCATCTTATCAAATTTCGATAATCATAAAAAAAATATCAACTAATCCATTTATACAACCGAACGACTTGACCTTCAACTTTAGAATCATTCAAACCTAAAAGAACACATGAGAACACGAAAATTGGTTTCGTTCTTTCATATACTTCGAAAATCGTTATGTGGTATAGATCAAATGAAACAACTGGGATATGAGTAAATGCCTGAATTTACTACAAATCGTCTACACGATCACGCGTTTCCAGAAAAGACATGATGAGCTCGTCTCACTTCCGGATATCACGATTCAAAAACGTCGACTGAAATTTGAAATCGAGTTTGCTGTTTGATTTCGGTTTCTCTGTGGATTTTTTTGTTCTCATCAATACATCAAGATGATGATCTCACTTCTTTCTCCTTTTTTTTCTCATTGAGTTGCTCAGATTGTCAGCCATGCACATTTGTTAACAAGACATGAACTAAAGAAAGTGCAGAAAAAGAAAAAAGATCATCAAATTGGCATAAGAATTAGGATCTAAAGTTCAGAAACATATCGATGTAGTCTTTTATGATTCTCATGACCTTGACAACTGATTGAATCGAAATGAAAATCTGCTCACATGTTCAAATCGAAAGAATTGTTTTCGAAACTCATGTATTTTTTGTTAGTAACAACAAAATCTGATTTATTGAACGATCATTGATATTCTTGACGATTAATCCTACGAAGATCCGCATTAAGAAGCAATGAATTGGTTAATTCTAGCAGCTAATCAAAAACTAGATGATATTTTTTTAAATAATACAATTTTGCCACTTTTTCGTCGTTCTTGTTTGAAGCCATAATAGAAAATTACATTTTTTGTTATACGTCAATAAACTAAAATGATGTTATCTTTGCATATTGTTTAGTTAAAATCAATGTATTCAATGCGCCTGAATAATGATGAACGAAAGAGAAATAAAGAGAAGGATAGCATATAGCAGAAGATGTCTAATGAACGTATCTGTAGCTAGATAGATTCGAAACATATGTGAGGAAAGTTCGCTTTCGTGTGGTCAATGCATGTTATTGTTGTTAATCAGTTGAAGCTGTCTTGCTTTTGGTCACACATGTCACGAAGAATTCAAATATGAAATCTTTCATTGTTTCAGAATATTTTCTTTCTAAACACTCTGGAATCAGCTAGCTATTGTATGATTTCTATATAATTATAGATAAAACGTTACGAACATTAGGTGTATATATTAGAATTCTTTTCAAAATCGGAGAAATTTCAATATGGGTGGGACATGCTCAAGCATTCAACTAGGTGGTGATGTCCACATACCAGGAAACGGAAATTCCGCCATAATATTCAACGGCGTTCCGTACAATATATCAAGCATATTTAACAATGCTGTAAATCTTATCGTGCAGAAGTACCGATTCGAATCAATTGTTATCCAATTTACGTCAATCGGTCTGTTGACAATATCGTTATGTATGCTTATTCTGTGTCTTGTATCGAGAAAAGCAGCAAAGAAAAGTGAGTCATGACGCTTCATATGAAGAAAAAAGTTTCAAATTTATTTTTGTTTCATCTAGATATTCAACCTGTAATCAAGAAGGTGATTAAATCTTATTAAAACTAACGTTTGAAAGACGAATGTAGCTCTGTATTGATTGTTTAGTGTGAAACACAATTTGAAATGAATATTGTGAATGAAAAAAGTTACCAGACACTGCTGAAAGAGGTTTTGAGCGGTAATTCTAAAAAAAAATTGATAATTATTTTTTATATAGTTCGATCGAGCTCTGGAAGTACTTGGAAAGTCTTTGATAAACGATAATTACCCATTACAACATTTTTCACAGCCGTTAGAGTATATACAAAACACGTATCATCTAGCACGTTTATCACCAAATTTGCTTTCCGTCGTGCTAACCAAACTGCTGCATAAGAAATATGCCAGTGAGTACTGAAAAAGTATTTAGACGTCTACATGAATGAAGTATGATAGAGCTCTGTTTGACCATTCTTACAATGAAGAATGTCAATCCGTGTGAAAATTCCGAAACATGGCGATCAATCACTTGTGCATTGAATGGTTTGTGTTGTTATATGAGAAAATCTTCGAAATTATGTTTCGTAAGTTCAGAATATAAAACTAACACGTTTGTTCTACTATTCGATATTGTGCAGTTATATGACTTCTTTCACTGTATAGGCTGCAGTTGATGCTGGAATGATCCCGATACTTTCAACAGTATTGTCTCAAAGATCATACTTGGATGACTTAGACACTAATACAGTAATTTAATCTGATAACTAATAAAGAAAAACTATTTTCAAACTTTTTTCTTTAGTCAGTATTGCTTTTATTTCTGATGGCTTCTCGAATGTTCCATTCTCTAGCTCAAATAGAAGTGTTGAGATATAGACTGGAGATACATAACTGTTGTGAGGTATGCATCTATGTTTTAAATAGCATGATTTGTTGAGAAAATGATTGAAATTTTAGACATTATTAAATGTGATTGTTCACACAAACAATAAACTGTTACGAGCTATTAATATATTAACTGTAAGTCGAATGACCAAAAATGGCGTACATAAAATTCCATTCACTTTTGATGATAGTAAGAGACTCATGAAACTGCTACCAATCAGTTAATCATTAGTGCACTATCTTTTAGGTTTAATGTTATTTCGTTTGTACTATGAGTCAGTGAAATCCGATTTCCAAGAAGCCTATGGACTTGAACAACAGGATATATTGAATGGATTTTATAACATCGGTCAACTGGACTATACTTCTTACGATTTTAAAAATATTGATTAGCTTTGTTAGAGGTGTTTTTCTCGATTTGTTTATAAAAGCTGTTCTTACGAGTGACATTTTCATTGATTTGGATTGAGTTTCTTTATTCAATTGTATCTGTGAGAGGAAAGCTAAAGAAAACATAAATCTAAACGTTCTCATTGATATAAAATAATATTCGAATTATAATAGTTTTCAATCTACTATTATTTGCATTTTTTCCCTTTTGCTAATAGATTCGCACCATTTACTTCAAATAAAATTTCATAAAGAGAGAATGGTTTCCCATTTTTGTTTCTAGATATCAATTTTACCATCACTTCTAATAAGTTTCTTCGTTTTTCGACAGAATCAAGAAAATGTCTGAACAGTCACAAACGATATTATTCAAACTTGTCTGCAAACGGGCTGCAATGATGCGCGAACCCTATCGTAGTTCATCGTGGACAACAAATCAAAACGACAAATCAAAAAGAGCTGATAAAACAGAATCAAGCATAAATAGAAAAACACAAAAATCGGATGGAAACAGTAAAATGAAAAAAACTGTTCGGCAAACACTGTCACCGATCAAAAAGGTATGTATGCGGTTGATGAATGTATTTCTGTATATTTAAAATATTCAATTAACCATTATTTTTTTATTTTGTTTAAGAAGAGTAAACTTTGAAAAAGCCTCGTCACTCGAATAGCATGGATAATACGGCTTTCGCCGGGCCGATTTGAACTGTGCTTCAATCATAATTTCGTTTCTTTTTGAATGATTGCCGTGTCATTTCATTTAATGTAATCAAAACACTATGTTGATGATTTGCTTCATTGGCCACTGTGAACATATGCATGTTTATGACAGTTGTTCTCATTTTCTAAATATTGTCGACCGTGTGAAAGATAATTTAACCAGTTTTTTCCACGAATTTATAATAAACAGATCTGTGGCGTACTAGATTAATACGTCACAAAAGAAATGTTGTATCGAATCGTCGCCAAAATCTTACAACAGATCAAACTCATGGAATACTAATAGCTTCGCATTTTTCGCAGTGCAACTTGCTCATTCCGTACAGAACAAAGACAGTTTAATGACCAATCAACATTGTGAAATGCCCTCTATCACGCATTGCTTTTGAATATTTTAATCAACACATTACTATAGAGAGAATGTGCCTTTCACCAATGTATGATCAACAAATTGAAAGAATATGATCCACTGTCAATTGTACTAAAACGAATCGTTAGAAAAACGACGACGTAGTATTGTTCACGGAAGTTTCTTTGTTAATATCAAGACACGCGCACTGCAATAGAAAAGTTTTTTAAATAGAAGGTTTTCGACGATAATTCTTCGAGCAAGTGAATGATATTCCAACCAAAGAGATAATTTTGTGCTGAGAGAAGATGTTAACAATTATTTTTCTTTTTCTTTCTATCAAAAATACGAGTTCGCGGGATATCAGAAAAAATTATTTGAATCTATCTACTATCTGGAGAACAATCAAAGTTTTCACTAATCAAGGATCTATCGAAAATCTGTAAACCAAGTGCAAACTCATCGAGATCTCGATGGAAACGAATATAAATCGATTTTCGTTCGCGTTCATATTAAGATTTCGCAAAAGAAACGAGCTTGTTTCCTATTTGAATTCGATTTTCAAATCATTTATATGTTAGCACCACTTTTGGCTGAGAAAATTTTCTCCAAAACAAAAGACTTATCGATGATTCCATTGTTCTAAACGAGACCGAATTAATGGTTAGATTGTTGATTTGAACAAAAGTCACATAGTTAAATCCGAGAAGAAATTCCAATGTTTAGAAGTCAAATGAAAACTCATCGTTTGAAAATATACAAATCTTCATTTCTGAATCTAAACTGGCAAAATTCCACGGCACAAATAGTAATAGAATATATAAAATATCGCTCATTCTTCCGATGTTTAAACAAACGGAAAATTTCTTTTTGAAAGCGATAGTTAAAGAAATTGTAACAAATTTCATGACAAAATCAAAAGTACTTTCGGTAGTTTCTTCTATTTTACACGCACATGTCTCAAAAATCATTTCAAAACTATTCTTGAATTCGCTATTTGATCATCTTTTCTTCTCAGTAAACTAACATTTTAAAGAAAAATTTATTTGAAGATAGGAAAGTCCACTTGTTCGCAATGATCTTCACTCATAGGTTGCATTTCTTCCTTCTTCTAGCCTTTATAACATGTATATCAGGTAGGTTATCTTGATAATTCCAATGGATACTAATTGAATTTGCATAAAAATGATTTTGCCGTAAATTTAGGTTCTTCATATAATCAACCAAATTTTTGTTCTAAATCAACATGGAATTCAGATGGGGCAGCAATTGTGAGTCAGACTCTCATTGGACCAAGTATATTTGGTCTATTGATCAATCGGAATAATTCAATTTATATTCTGAATCAAGAAATTCTCGTTTTCCTTCGAAGAAATTTCACTTGATTCAAAATATTTCTCTGTAGTTAACAAATTCGTCCAGTTTATTTGGACACATCTTATTCATCGCTGACGAGCATTGTAAGCGAAATCGCAGCGAATTCAACAGGTTTTATTTCAATTATACGACTGAATCTGTGTGAACAATGCTTTGATATTGTCATCAGTACATATCAAATTCTTTCTTGTTCATTATCTGAACGACATCAAATCATTTCGAAATCGTTAATCAATAAGTGGACTCATTTGATCGTTGTTGCTGTGTCAACATCAAGAACACTTCGAAATCCTCGATGAATCGTCATTGGTTGAAATCAATTCGACTTTATTTGTTGCCGATTATGGAAACGATCGAGTCCAATAATTTGAACTAGGTTCATTCCTTGGAACAGCAATTCTTACAAATAAATCATTCGATCTGAATTGTTTAAGTGGAACTGCATTGGATAATCAAGGTTATTTATTTGGTGTTGATTCCAATAATCACCGAGTTATTGGACAAAAATCCAATGCTTCTCCTTGTTAAGTGAAATACAATAAACCAGCTGCAGCTAGTGCAAACCAATTAAATTATCAATCCCGTCTAACTGTTGATTCGTTTGGGAATTTTGGTTAATGTTTAACAAAATTCTCGAATTCAAAAACTCGATATGAATGACAATTTCAAAATGTCTCTTGTAGATACTCCTGTATAAAAATATCACAATGTTAAGAATATCATGAGTTGTATTTTATACATTTCGTAGTAATTCAATCAACGCAAGACTTTCGGTAAATTATGTAACTGGATGGATTGGTTCAACCGTTAAATTTGCATATAATCATTTCAAATATCTTTCGCCTAAAAACATATTCTATTGGATAATCGTTCATTTGAAATTGGTTTGGGGTTTTATATCACTGATCTAACAACTTTTCCAAGATCTTCTCTTTGCTCGCGAATTGGAACCATCAACAAAAGATCGATCATTTTTCTCAGTATTCATTCTAAAGCTCTTCGCATAGGACTTTTCAGTCATGATATATTTGCTATAAGAAATTTATCGGTAGATTGATTGTATCATGCCACATTTGCGTCTGATTCAACAGTGACACAACAAATGATACATTTAAATGATGTATTAGATAGAAATAGAAATGCGAATAATCATTTTCCTGCAACCGTTCAATTATTCACGACTGGTAGTGGACAATTTGCTACCGTAGTTCACTCTAATTAGCTAAAATTTTACCCACTATAGTTTTTCAACATAGTCCGCTCAGTATACAGCGGATTCGAAGCAACGCCTCCGTCAGTATTTCATGTATATATATATCTATCAACGATATTGTTTGCTGTCCTGGATTCTCTGATGACGATACACAACTAATAATCCGTTAGAACTAACAACGGATTCGTGATCCTCGACCCCGATTACCCTTCGGTCAACCCTTATAAAAAAAATATTTTTGCAAAAAAGTGATCCTTTGTCCCAAAAAACGAAGCAAAGATTTTTTTCGAAAATCTAACGACGGATTCGTGATCCTCGACCCCGATTACCCTTCGGTCAACCCTTATAAAAAAAATATTTTTGCAAAAAAGTGATCCTTTGTCCCAAAAAACGAAGCAAAAAGTTTTTTTC
>CAJNOJ010000705.1:9811-29255 GCA_905250025.1 Adineta ricciae | reverse complement strand
GAAAAGAAATGGCGGAAATGGATAATGTGGAGCATGAAAAAGAAAAAACTAACAGAATTAATCAATATGCCAGCAACATGAACAATCGACCGGCAAACAAAAAGACATTCCCTAAACCACCTCATGTGTGTGTCTTTTTTTCTACTTTCTTTAACACATATCCTTGTTAACACGTTTGTTTTCTTCTTTGTCTCCTTTTTCAATCCTTCGGTAGGAAGTTATCAACGAGAACACCCTCTCAAAACACCAAATGTTGATCCACTAATTCAAAAAAAAAGACGCCCAGGAGTGCGTCTGATCTGGATCGGGGGGTGTGACAACATTTGTGTATTCGTCAATTAATCTTTCAAACACAGATAGATGACTCATGTATATATTATCATCCTCTCTTTTCTGTTCATTATATCTATNATTATCATCCTCTCTTTTCTGTTCATTATATCTATGCATCTCGTCTCATAGCGAGTTCATCTTCATCAGTTCATCTAATGATTCTTTTCTCCTTTTCGTGTTTCTCTCTGTCCGTCTCTTTCTCTCCCTGTTCTCTCTCGACCGATGCGCTCAAAAGAAAAGAGAACAGAGGGAACGGATATAAAAGGAAATGTTTGGTTGAAATAAAATCAGTCGAATCACCTTGAATAAAGTTTGTCATTACAAGTGGATTTCTCTTTCGACAACATCGTGGAAAAATGTCAAGAAAGATGCTACAAATGTTGACTATGTAGAAAATCAATAAAAATTTTCTGTCGATTTCTTCTTAATAAACTACTCAATTAGGTTTTTTCTTTATATAACCACTGACTTGTGGCTTGACTTGAATCAGGCAAATTCAAGTCAAATGACTTGAGTGACTTGAGCAAAAGAAAACTTCGATGCTTGACTTGACTTGACTTGTCAACGTGGAGTGAAGAAAAGCGGGTGACTTGACTTGACTTGTGCCAAGAAGTTTTGTGCATGACTTGTTATGACTTGTGACTTGGAAAAGTCATGACTTGCCCATCTCTGAATGAGACTAAGCAACGTCCTTTTACCGTGAATGTTTATTATCAATATTTCTTTTCTCGACATTTCTAACCTTTTCATTTCAAATATATCGATTTTCGTTAGTTTTCTGTTTTGATGCTATTGGCAGATGTCAAATCACTTTTGATGAGGTATAATAATGAGGTATAATAAAAGAAAAAAATCTTCCTATTTTTGCTCATTTTGCATATTGTATTATTATCTTGATTGATTACACTTCTATCTCAAGCCCATTTTCAAAATCAAACGTCCGATTAAAGCTAGATAAATTCTGTCATACTAAGAATGATGTATTTTTCTTTCAGAAAAGGGTCAGCGAATCCAGAGGATGAGCGTTACTTGTTATTAATATTAATGTTAAATGACGGCCTATAACGTTGATTATAACGGTTAACGGATCTAGTAAAGTCCGTTAACCGTTAATATTAACGTTAACAGTTTTTCCTGAACGTTAATATCAACGTTAACGGATTCTACTTAACGCTAATATCAACGTTAACGGATTTCATTAATTAATACCCGTTAATTAACTCGAATTAAATTAAACGGCCCACCCCTATTCCTACACCAACTCATCTACCTTGGTCAGTATGTGTACCACTCGTCTACCTCTCAATTAGCCAGTTCATCAATCCCTAGGTGTATCTTTGTTGTTAAGCTACCCTATAATATAGACTTTATTCAATCTTTTAGAGAGTTGCTCATGTGTATGAACGCTTTCATATACGGTCTTGTAGTGACTCGTTTGGTATATGTTAATATCATATAACCTTCGTATTTTGATTCTTGAAGAATTATATTATCTCCCGGTTGTGTGACATAAATGGTTCCAGGGAGTTTTTGGAAGTACAAAGTATAATGATCCCTTAAAGAATATATTAATAGGAAAACCGCTACGAAGAACCCTGAATAAAGTATTTTCTGATGCTAATAAACGCTTCTTTTTCTTGCTTATCTAACCGTTTATCACATCGTCCATTGAAACGCAAGAAACGGTGGAAAAGGGTTTGTTATACGTTGCACTTTCATAAACGCTTTAAAGGTAGTAGAATCTCCGCTTTTTTATAATGTTCTGATGCGCCTTGACATGAGGATTGAGAATTTTACCTTGGATGTGTGTTATGAGCGAGTTTTTATAGAGCAATTTCAAGTTTTGTACCAACAGAAAATGCATTTTTTCGAAAAAATGAGAAAAGCACGAAAAACTATTTTCCATACTTTTTAGGGAAGATGAAGTCAAAAATCAATCTTTTTTTACCGAAGTGATCAGGAAAGAGAGTTCTATAAGCTGTGAAAGTTTCCCCGAATTCTGAAAGATTTTCCGGAATGGCTGGAGATTTCCGATGGAAACACCCAAATATGTAAGGTGCCGGCAACTCAATATTTCAGCACTTTTTATTTTTGACTTAAACATAAGGTGCGGCCAATTCGAACTTCGAGCAGGTTCTCAAATTTTTAAAATTTTTATGTATTCTGGTAGAGAAAAGTGTGCTGAATCCAATAGTGACTTTGGTTTTCAAAAAAAAAAAACTTCCAAACTTTGAAACACGAGGAGCATCAGAAAACACTGAAAAATGGTCCTTTTTAGTGCATAGAGTCTAATTACTGCTTTAGTTTATCGCCGTGCTCTTTGGAGTTGTTTTTCGGATTCAGCACGAGAAACGACGTATATTCAGGTGTTTTCAAGATTTCGATCTTGTACCGTTACTTGTGAGAGAAAATCAATATTTTGTACTATGCATAAATATCAATGGCCTTCAGGAAAAAGACATCTACTTTTTTGTCTTAAGAGCTACAGAGTTGGTTCTTGCGCCATTCGAAGCGCCATCTCATGGAGCACAAAAGTATGGTCTCAGATTTTTTATTTTCTTTCTTTGGGATAAAAAAATTTCCCCATCTTTCCTAACACCATAATCACGAAAATACGAAGTTTTAAAGATTTCTTCATTTTACACTGAAATTTCATCAGTATTACAAAGAATAGACGACAAAAGATTCTGAACACGACGAAAATAGTTTCAAATGGTATAACGCAGTTTCGAATATCACTCAGCAGCCAACTTTGTGCGCCCTCTATCAGTTCGATTATGATTGGTCTATGATTCGTCAGTTGATATGCTCTCGCTCTTTCTTGAATTGTAAGTCATTCGTATTCTGCAACGCCGAAGTTTAACAAACGGCGTCTCATTCTCGAAAAATTAATCCAAATCGAAAACCTTCTCCGAATCCTTTGTTTGAGAAAAATAACGACGGCTCTGCGTCGGAAAGAGAACCTGAACAGTTGCACGATTCAGATGAAGGGAAACGTTTCGATTTCACGCCGAAAGAAATGATAGATAATATTTTTGTTTTGTTCGCTCTATGTGCAGAGAGTGTTAACAAAAAGTATTTCAGTACATTAATGTATGTCACTCTTAGACATCTTGATTATTCCTGGAGAAATATAGACTGTTTTTTGAAAAACATCGGCGCAATGACAGCGGAAACTTGCCACAAGCATTCGCAATGCTTTTTGAACAAAGATATTGATCAGTTTTGTACCGACGGACGTGGTGGTAAGCAGAGCGCCTCGTTGTACGATCTATATCGGGAACTTGAAGAGCTTGCTGATGTGTTTGCCGTTAAAGGATGCAGTCGAAAAGACAGTAGCTTTACTGTAAATGAACTCGCCCAATACATCGACAAGCAGTATTATATCTTGACGGGAGAAAAGAAAGAAACTCAAGTTCTTGTTCGCTCAGTTCAAAGCATTTGTCTTGATCTTCGTCGTTGGGGCATTCACTACTCAGCCAATAAAATTCGTCCCTATTGGATTGGTCATGAGCGAGAAGATGTGGTCGAGCACCGGAAAAAAGTCGTTGACTATTTTCTTAGTCGCGAAACTCATTATTATACCGTTAGTCAAGGTGAAGATCCGAAGTGGATTTTTCCTGCCTCTCTGAAACCAGTCATCCTTCTGTGTGAGTCAAGTTTTCTCACGTTTAAACAGCAGGAAAGCTTTCTTTTTTTCCTTGCGAAGGTCTAACGACATTTCCAGCAAACGATGGGTGGTAGAGTACATGGCTCCATTCTTCGTGAAAGGTCATGGAAGATCGCTCATGTACAGCGATTTTCTCGTCTGTCATCCTTCGTCTCATTTCTTCTTTCTCAGCGATGAAGAATGGGCAGAAGCCGTCAGGAAACATCCCGACCTAGACGAAGACACCGGCATCGATTACGTTCCTGGGACAGCGTCAGCCTCGATCGCTCTTGATGGAGACAACTACTTCAACAACAACTCGATACTCTCTCAATTCGAAAGACTTTTCAAAATGCTTCCTTTCAAGAAGGAATTTGAAGGACACCAAGTAGAGCTGTTGGTTGACAATGCGACCACTCACTCCGCTCGTGAATACACCATCAACGACTTTGGCCGAGGGACAGGGACGCGTTGTCCAGTAAATGCAATTCAATGGCTCGATAGTGCTGGAAACAAGAAAAAGATCGATTGTTTTTTTCCATCGTCTCAGGGTGAGACTAAGAGCAAAGGTCTTCTCGTTATTAGTCAGGAGTTAGGCTTGAACCTTGCTCCTAATATTTTGTTGAAAGATCTGAAAGTGGAACTTCTAAAGCATCCGCCATTTAACAATGTAAGTTGCATTACAAGTGTCACATTTGCGTCTCTAGCTGTCTTTTTCTTTTGTTCTTAGGTAACGAAGATAGAAAAGTTAGCGAACGACTACAGCGTGACGTTGATATTCCTTCCGAAGTATCATTCAGAAATGTCTAGTATTGAAGGCGTTTGGTGTCACATGAAGCAATTTGTTCGTAAGTACTCCGAACAAAACTTTTCACGAATGCTCTCCTTGATCACTGAAGCTCGGAAGAATTTCGAACGAAAGAATGTCAATATTAAGCTTCAACGACGCTTCTGGAAATGTCTTCATGGCTGCGCTGAAGGCAAAGAATATCAAGATATACTTTCTCTTTTCTTTTCATCTGCTTGTCAAAGTGATACTCTGTCTCATCGGAAGACTACAAACACTAAAATCAACGATGACTCATTATTTGTGCCATTTCTGTTAGCAATCAAAGCAAAGCATCGTTGAATCAAATGTGTTTTATTTTCGGTATTTTGTGTGCTTTTTCTGTGTCTTATCCATCGAAAAATCAATTGTCAAGAAAAGCTTTGAACTAGAATGAAATTTCCGATTCTTTGCCTATCTAAGGACTTCAGCTATGCTATTTCAAACTATTTTAGTCGTGTTCAGAATATTTTGTCGTCTATTCTTTGTAATACTGATGAAATTTCAGTGCAAAATGAAGAAATCTTTAAAACTTCATATTTTCGTGATTATGGTGTTAGGAAAGATGGGGAAATTTTTTTATATGAAAGAAAGAACATGAAAAATCTGAGACCATACTTTTGTGCTCTATGAGATGGCGCTTCGAATGGCACAAGAACCAAGTCTGTAGCTCTTAAGACAAAAAATTAGATGTCTTTTTCCTGAAAGCCATTGATATTTATGCATAGTACAAAATATCGATTTTCTCTCACAAGTAATGGTACAAGATCGAAATCTTGAAAACACCTGAATATACGTAGTTTCTCGTGCTGAATCCGAAAAACAACTCCAAAGAGCATGGTGATGAACTAAAGAATTAATTAGACTCTATGCACTAAAAAGGACCATTTTTCAGTGTTTTCTGATGCTCCCCATGTTTCAAAGTTTGGAAGTTTTTTTTTTGAAAACCAAAGTCACTATTGGATTCAGCACACTTTTCTCTACCAGAATACATAAAATTTTTAAAAATTTGAGAACCTGCTCGAAGTTCGAATTGGCCGCACCTTAGCTGTCGAACTACGCAGATGATGTAGGCTTATCTGTGATCTTCGGATCATTTCGATAGCTTATGTAGTCTAAAGCCATCTGATGAGTCCTCTAGCAGCGACGAAATCGCGATAATGGCGTGCTTTGACTCACCCTCACCCTATTAACTCTTCTTGGTATTCAGTCTTTTTACTGAATTTCCTTGAAAATATAGTTAGTTATGTAGCCTATCTATGATTTTCGGATCATTTTGGATGACTACAAAGTCGAAACTACCTGATGGGACTATTAAGCTTAGTCGAAACGCGTCGTAGAATGCTTGACTCATACACCCACACCCTGCCTTGCCTGCAACAATCCGCACCCACACTCTCATGTAGAGGCGTCTATTATGGAACTGAAAGCAGTCAAAACAAATATTCAATGTTGACATGACGTCGAATAGCTAACAGGTAGATCGTTCGTCGTGCGAAGTGACAAAAATGATTTTATTATCGGCAAAAAATAATGACTCATCCGATTTTGTTCTTCCTTTCGAATACTTTGGTAGTCTGAAATCACATTTCAAGAGAGCTATTGCAATATTTTTATGCTCACCATAGAATCTATAAAAAGTTCAGTCGAAGTCATAAGAATCATATGTTATACTTTCGCTTAATTAATTATGGCATTTTCTAACTAAATCAAATGAACGAAACTTTCATTTAAAAACTATCATCTATAAAATACTTATTCCTTGTACAACAATTTGAATTAAAAGTACAGATTCTAATTATTCGAGAAGACTTAGTTTTATCAACAACTTTCAGTTTTCAGCACATTAGAGATTTCATCTTGACTGTTAAATATGCGAACAACGTTATACACAGTATGAATAAGAAAATTAAAAAACCTTATCTCAAAACATTTCGTCACTATGTGATTCATATTTTATTCCCATAAAATTTAGTTTTTCTACTTCCGCGTGGGCACCAATCATTGTTCTTAGATAACGGATGCTTCTATTGAAAACAATTTTACATTGTCTTGGTAATTTCCAAGTTCTTCTACCGAAATTACATCTGGTGATATAATCGGATAATTCTCAGAACGAGATTCAGATATATATATATAGATGATCTGCTTATAAATCAAATAGTATTTACAAAAGTAAGAATGGTAACTAATTTTCTATCAAATGTTATTGTTTGAGTTTAGAAACATTCAAAATGAATTACAAAAATGGTGCTCTTTTTTACTTTCTGTTTATTGTCCTGATTGGCATTGTAGCTGGAAACAAACTGGCAGCCGCCTTTGATATACGTACGTATATATAAATATCATTAGATATCTATCGATACTCAAGCTAATGATTGTCGTTTTCTAGAGTTAGAAGAAAACGAAATTGTCATGGAAAATCTTCGAGATCATGGTTGTAATGGACCGCATAATTATCATCATTTTTTCTGTCAAGGTTACTGTAGAAGTGTTGGATATGCAGGTGGTCATTGCAGCAAACGTTTTCAATATAAAGAATGTGTGTGTATCAAGAAGTAACCGGCTATAGAAGGCAAAATAATTTATTTTAAATCAAGAAATTTAAATATTTTCATATGTCATCAGTTTTGTCTTTTCCGTTAAATCGAAAGTTAACTAGTGTTTCTTTTGATAATATTTTTTGTGTGTGCAAAAAAATTGTTGGAATATAATACTTTACAGAAATAAAATCACGATGTTACAATATATTCTGATGATAGGAAATGATATTTGACATGTAATCCTATATCATATTTATCTTTTGCTTAGGGCATTAAGCTATACCTGACATAGTCGTTTTTCTCTTTGTTATTAAGAACACGCTGATTTACCACGATGAATGAATCTTGAAGATGAAGATATTCTCTTTTGCAAAAGAAGAAGTAGCTTTAGAAATTTTAGTGGTATTTTTCTGTCAATGGACGATAATTATTGGTCAGTTAAATCTGTACGATACTCAACTAATAACAACTGACGATAGTTTACAGTTCAATTGTTTAAAGTATTACGTACGAGTTGAAAAACCAGCTTATCAAGATTTAGTCTATGTAACTGATGAACTTATTCCTTATTGCTTTCGTCTGACAAATGAAACAAATCTGAAAATACAGACAAATTTTCTTAATCCACATAGTCAAACGTTGACTTTCGATGATTTACGTCGAACTAACATCACTAGTCAACAATTACTTTTATGGTCGGTATCAATTGATCTCGCTGAGCGATATCAGTTTTACCTAGACAAATTGGACTGGTCATTGAATGAGCAGTTTTACAACTGTTCAAATGGCTGGTTTGGTAATCGATGTCAATATGTATTCGAGCAAAATACGATTATGTCAATTGAACAAATCGTAGAAATACAGTTTCATAGTAGAACAACATATGAAGAATCTACGAACATAGCGACAGAACTGTCATGCTACATTCATCTGCCGTGTGATCGTGGCGGAGGAAAATTATGTCTCGATTGGCGTGAAATATGTGATGGTCATGTCGATTGTCTTAATAGAGGTGTTGATGAAGCTCTATGTTTCGAGATGGAGATAAATGAATGTAATGAAGATGAATTTCGATGTTACAATGGTCAATGTATTCCTCATACTTTTCGAAAAAATCATATCGACACGACCGATTGTCTTGATCGATCGGATGAATCTTTCGATGCCAATATTATTGATTCTTGTTTTCAAGATCCAACATTCCGTTGTGAAGAACATTCATGTCGATCCGATGCGAATCGATTTGTGTGTGGAGATGGGCAATGTGTCGAGAAGTTTCACAAATGTCACAATGGACGTCATGCCTTATTAAGAGAAACAATGGCCATTAAAGGTAATTTATCCGACAACTGTTGGATTGCTATGGTTTGTCTCACGTCACTTCGTGCAAAAATCAATAATATTTCATGTAAATCATTACTAGTGAATGGTGTAATCTTTCAATTTCTGAAAGACTGCGATCCTTTATTTCAATTTCCAGGTATACCAATCTACCATAATCACATTCGTTTCTTGTATTCTCGATATCAATGGCTTCAAAATTCTAGTGACTTTTTCTGGCCACAATATATTTGCTATGATCAGCAACTATGTGATGCTATCAAACCTATATATTTATATGAAAATGTATCTTGTATAAATGGTACTGAACTGCATGATATCTATTCGAACACAGACGAAGATCCGTGGTTTAATATGAACTTTCCGATAGGTTTTTTATTTCGTGGTTGTATTTTAACACATGGTAATATTCATAGCAATGAGATGATATATCAAGAACATTCATCTTTGTATTCGTGCAAAAATTCATTAAAACGTATTTCTAAACATCGTATCAAGGACAACATATATGATTGTTATTTAATGGATGATGAAAACTATAATGAAAGTTGCGCACTGAACGATAGACATAGAACTAGATGTGCTGATGATGACATATGTCTAGCACCGTTCTTAAGTGCTAGTTATTGTCCATCAGTCATTGATCAATATGAAGAAAGACATTCGTTTCATGATTTATGTCAAAAAATGTGGTTGGATGAAGAATCAAATAATCAGACTGATTTATATGACTTTACATGTTCTTCTCAATGGCCATGCAAAAATATGTATACTCAATGTGATGGTCTTCGAGACTGCGAAGATGGACAAGATGAACAAAACTGTGCACAACAAACTCTGTGTGATTTAAAAACTCAGGAGTGCATATCTCCATTGAACTTTACAGTAATCTGTTTACCTCTCGAGCAAGTGGATAACAAACAAGATGATTGTCTTGGTGCATCCGATGAGCTACAACTCTGTCGAAGCAAATATTTGGGAGGTAACAGTTCTAGATGGTTTCGCTGTCGAAATATAAGTAAATGTTTGTTATGGACTCACTTATGTGATAATCATCTTGACTGTCCTGAGGGTGACGATGAAATCTTTTGCAACAATCGAAAATTATCCTGCGATGCAAGTTCAATTAGTAATTGGACTGTCGCTCAAGTTCTTTGTCGAATTAATGAAATACAAATGCATAGAACTAAATATTTTTCAATTTACACTTCTTCAAATTATCCTTCATTAGAATCTGATTTATCTCCATGGATAATAGAACAACGTTTTGTTGAAGAAAAGAAAGAATTCTTTGGAAAGAACGTTTCATGGCCATGGTATTGCAATCGTGGACTACATTTTTATGAATTAATCGAACTGAATACTATTAATGATCAATGTATTTGTTCGCCAAGTTATTATGGTAATTTATGTCAATATCAAAATCAACGAGTCAGTCTTACAATGCAAGTAATTGCATATAAGAATGAATTGATTTATTCCATTATTATTATGTTAATTGATGAAGAACAAACAATTAATTCTCATGAACAATTTGTCTACATACCTAAACAAAGTTGTAGTATTACATTAAATCGTTATCTATTATACAGTACGCGTCCAAAAGATATTTTAAAGAAGTACAGTTTACGTATTGATGTCTTTAATAAGCATAATCTAAATTATATTGGTAGTTGGCATTATCCAATTCCTTTTCTTTTTCTACCGGTTAATCGAGTGGTCATCGATTTATTTATCATCGAACATCTCGATTCTACTTCATCGGATTGTTCACGAAAATGTTATCACGGAGAATGTATGAAATATTTCAATACAAATACAACATTTTGTCGATGTCATGAGAGTTGGTCAGGTATTGATTGTAATATGAAAATCAATTGTCAGAATTGTTCATCTGATTCTCTCTGTATTGGTTTCGTTAATAATCGGCCTATCTGTATTTGTCCATTGACTAAACATGGACCTCGATGTTTATTAACGTCATTGTGTGTACCAAATGCTTGCGAAAATGATGGTCAATGCGTTCCTAATCATGTCAATGGCCTAGAAAATACATATAACTGTATTTGTTCTTCGTCATACTTTGGAACACGATGTCAATATATGAAAGGCAAAATTGAAGTTTCTCTGAATGATATCGATATTCCATCATTTGCTTTAGCTTATTTCTTCACATTATCGAATGAATCTGAACCAACGATTACGATTGTTTTACAAAAGTTGACTCTTTTTCAACGTTTTGTTACTTTTCATATATCGATTCCGTTTCATTTAATGATTGTAGAAGTAAATGAAAAGTTCTATCTAACCATTATTCAACAATTACCTCGAAAAGAAATTTCTACGTCAATAGATTTTAAACGAGAATGTTTTTCTCTTGACATATTAATGAATTCAACAATGTTAGAAATGAAACGAATTCAACGCATTAAATACTATCATCATCTATGTGAAATCTATCATCATCTTCAATGTTTCATCGATGAAACTTATCTATGTTTATGTACGAATGATCGTCATGCAAATTGTTTAACTTTTCATCGACATCTCAATCTACAATGTACATCAAAAGATTCTTGTGAAAATCACGCTAAATGTATTCAAGATCATCCAATCTGTTCAAATGCACGAATTTGTGTTTGTTCAAGTTGTTTTTATGGTGATCGATGTCAATACTATACAAAAGGTTTTGGCGTTACATTGGATGAAATCATAGGTTTTGAAATTCGACGAAATAAAAATATTTTTAATCAACCATTCTCTGTTCAATTAAGTCTTCTATTAACAATATGTATGTTTATTATTGGAATGTTTAATAGTATTTTAGCAATATTTACATTCAATCGTAAAAGATGTCAAGAAGTTGGTTGTGGTATTTATCTATTTTATTCATCGATTACTTCATTATTAATTGTTATTTTATTAATATGTCGTATATGGTTTTTATTTCTTTCACATATGATTTATTCTCATCGATATCATTTAGCTATTACTAGTTGTTTCGGAATTGAAATTCCATTGAAAATTCTTTTATATTTACATAATTGGTATAATAGTTGTGTAGCTATCGAACGAACATGGGCAGTGTCTACTGGAATTAGTTTTAATAAAAAAATCAGTAGACGACTAGCGAAAATAATTGTTCATATTTTGCCTATCGTCATTGTTATTCTTATGATTCCTCAATTTATTCATTTTTCAATATTTTTCGATGAGAAAGAAGATCGAACATGGTGTGTTATAAATTATCGACCATGGTTACAAATATACAATTTAATAATAATTTGTTTTCATTTTCTCGGTCCTTTATTGATTAATTTCTTTTCATCGATATATATTATAGTAAGTACTGCTTATCAACGAGCAATGATTCATACGGATGATCATTTTCTTCGACATTTTCATATTAAATTGAAACAATATCGACATCTTTTAATTAGTCCAATGATTTTAGCTACTCTTTCTTTATTTCATATTGGAATAATATTCTCAATGGATTGTAAGAAATCATCTCGATATCTTTGGTTTCATCTTCTCGGTTATTTCATTTCATTTCTCCCATCAGTTTTCGGCTTCATTATTTTTGTTTTACCTTCAAAAATTTATCGAAAAGTATTTTCTATGGGTTCAAAACACTTTCGAAAACAATTGTCATCATATTATTGCCATCGTTGAGCGTGTGAGAAAGGATGTCGCTGTATATTCTTCTATCACACTCGTACCTTTGTTCTCAAAACTTCAGCAGAAAGATAAAGAGTTCAAGCAAAAACACTTGTACACGTATACTTGTTCTTTAATTGAAAATTTTTTATAGTATCAGTTGGTTTCATTAATATCAAGTTCATTTCTTATAATTTCTAAATTCCGAGTCTAGTTCAAACTGTCTCGATGCAGACAGATCTTCACTATAATAAAAATACTAATAATGTGGATATTGATCAATAATATAGCCTATTTTGTTTAGATGATAGTTAGGAAAATCTTTTATGGTAATAGTGTAACTAGTGGCTTAGTATTTGGTTATATCTATCTTGGATTAATGTTAGCTATTATTATAACAGATACACTTCGCACAGTATTTTGGGTGAGGGTGTGAGGGTGTTGGGTAGGGCGCAGCTGACAGCGTCGTAGTCAGGGTTAGGGGTGGCACTTTAACTTTACTTTATAAAGTGCTTAAAGTTTAAAGTTTTTACTTTGACTTTAGATTTAAAGTTAAAGTATTTTACTTTATTATTTTAACTTTAATTAAAGTACAATAAAAATCGAAAATATTTTTAGCCCGCCCTGTTTAATTTTATGTGGTTTTCGATAATAGTTACAACTTTAAAATTTCTTTAATTAAAGTTAAAGAAACTTTAAACTTTATTAAAGTTAAAGTTGAAAATTGAAAATTTTTGTAAAAAACCTCATAAAATTAAACAGGGAAAGCTAAAAAATATTTTCGATTTTTATTGTACTTTAATTAAAGTTAAAATAATAAAGTAAAATACTTTAACTTTAATTTTGAAAGTAAAGTTAAAGTGCCACCCCTAGTCAGGGTCTATTTCAACGGGATTCGTTATGGTTAGTTGGCTGGTAATTCATAGTTTTATTGTGAATAAATGATTAAGTAGCATTCATTATTGAAGTGCCTATTACTTGATAGCCCGTTGATTGTTAATAAGTAATCGGTTGGTTAATATTTAATCAACAGTTACATAATAGTTAATATTGAGTCGCTCCAGGATTTATGATCAATCACTTGCTAGTTGCTAAGGGGAAAACTCGAAAAAGATGTTTAATACTCGAATCGAGTTAACGATTTCTACACTACTCCCTCATCCACCGCCACATTCTCTCAAAGGTTTTGTTTTCTTCGATTAAGTTATCTACTTTCGAACAAATGCCTCTCTGATTCTATGATACTCGAATTTGCATCAAATTTATTGCCAAGTGACGATATAACTAATAAAACTCTTATGTCGTATATTCATCTGATAACAAATTACATGTAAAGAATAGTCGTATAAAAAAGAAAGAGAGAAAGAAGCTTTTCTACAGATGTGTAGCTGCATCGAATATANCTTGGTACGATATGCAGTTTCCATCTTGGTGATCACGATGCAGCATTAGCTTACAACAAAGAAGCATTAGCGATCAAGTTACGAAATCCAAATCAAAGTCCGTGGATGCTCTATACAAATATATCTTCTCATTACTTCAGTCGAAAAAATTATCCTGAAGCACTGAGATTCCAACTGTTAAATCACGAAGATATATTGAATCGATTTGCATTAAAAGCAACCGATAATGATGCTACTCGACGAGAAAAAAGATATATGATTGCCCGAAGTTATATGACAGTAGGAGATTATTATACTCCATTGGATCGGCAATTATCCCTCCAATATCTTCAAATGGCGAAAAATCTGTATCAAGAACTTGAACATCCTTCAAGTGCCACGGAAATTGAAAAAATCGAAAAGAAAATAGAAGCATTGTGCACATAGATCATGCAATTAATATACAAACAACTCGATTTTCGTCTGAACGTCTGCCAAAACGCTTGCTACTAGTTATTCCAGAAGTTTCGTCTTATTACTATGGATATTGTTTTTAGTATAATACTTAGGGCATACCAAAAGTAGTGGCGCCGACTCCGTAATATTTTAAAGAAGCCTTCTAGAATTTTTTTTTCCTATATATTCTGATAGCTCGGCTCGAGCTCTATTTTTCTATCCTATTTCATAAGTGGCCAAACAATATTATGTAAGCAAGAAGTTTTGCTACCCTTAGATTTTCTCTCACTTTTAAAAATTTTTACTTTATAAACATACGCGTATTAACTATGTGAACTGAAGAACGCAAATACAGCAAGTGTATTTTGCATGTATAATCGAAAATAAATACCAAAGAAGTGAAAAGGATAGTGAAAAGAAAGAGCATACAGAATAAAATCAGAAGAAAAAAAAAGAAGACAGCGAAACATGTTGTCTTCAGTTTACACTGATAAAAAAAGGTATTCTACCAAACCCATCAAAAAGGTTTCGTAAGCATCCAAAGCCCTTAAATGTATTGGCATGTTGAAAAAAAATGGTTTTCGAAAATCTGCGAAACCAAAAAAGGATCGGTCGGCGGGCACACACTGCGAACCCTCATCACGGAACCTTTTTAAGTTTCGCCACAAAATGCGAAACCTTTTTGATGGGTTTTGTAAAATACCTTTTTTTTCTTCAGTTTGCATGCTTATATTTAGAAATGAAATACGAACACAACTGAATCACAGATCGACAATTCATAATGCAGTACAAGCAGGTTGTGATCGAATGGTATGTGTTGCCCAGGACTTTTGTCAAGGCAAACCTGTTGAAGAGCCGACACTCCTTAAGAAATTATTGGAATTATCAGATAGTAAGAATGAACACTTACCGGGATTTTTACCGTTAGTTCCTGGAATGCCGGTTATCATTACACAAAATATTGCTATTGATCTCGGATTAATTAACGGCATGAATGGAATCTTTAGACAACTAGTCTATGATCTTGGCTCAGTGTCAACAGATAGTCTGTCAAAAACGTTTCCAGTAAACACCCAATATATGCACAAGCCAATATATGCATTGGTCGAAATAAGAAAATCCAAAATTGAGTGCAATCTTGAAAAGCTTCAACCAAAACTCATTCCAATACCAATAATGGAGCAAACCTTTCAGGTAGAAATTCGGATATTCTTCTGAAAGTCAACGTTATCGATTAAACGACGCGCGTTACCTCTTGTACCTGTATATTCTATCATAACCCACAAAAGTCAAGAACAAACTTAAAGCAAAGTAGTCATCGATCTGAAGTTACCAAAAGATACAGATGACGTCGCTGCAATCTATGTACCATTATCAAGAGGGAAGCGTTTGGACGATTTAATTATTTTACGACACTTTGATTACAAAGTCTTAGTGATCAAACCCAGCAAATCTCAAGTTGCCGAGATGCAAAGACTAGACAAACTCTACATGGAAACACAANCTTGGTACGATATGCAGTTTCCATCTTGGTGATCACGATGCAGCATTAGCTTACAACAAAGAAGCATTAGCGATCAAGTTACGAAATCCAAATCAAAATCCGTGGATGCTCTATACAAATATATCTTCTCATTACTTCAGTCGAAAAAATTATCCTGAAGCACTGAGATTCCAACTGTTAAATCACGAAGATATATTGAATCGATTTGCATTAAAAGCAACTGATAATGATGCTACTCGACGAGAAAAAAGATATATGATTGCCCGAAGTTATATGACAGTAGGAGATTATTATACTCCATTCGATCGGCAATTATCCCTCCAATATCTTCAAATGGCGAAAAATCTGTATCGAGAACTTGAACATCCTTCAAGTGCGACGGAAATTGAAAAAATCGAAAAGAAAATAGAAGCATTGCGCATATAGATCATGCAATTAACATACAAACAACTCGATTTTCGTCTGAACGTCTGCCAAAACGCTTGCTACTAGTTATTCCAGAAGTTTCGTCTCATTACTATGGATATTTTTTTTAGTATCATACTTAGGGCATACCAAAAGTAGTGGCGCCAACTCTGTGATATTTTAAAGAAGCCTTCTAGAATTTTTTCCTATATATTCTGATAGCTCAGCTCGAGCTCTATTTTTCTATCCTATTTCATAAGTGGCCAAACAATATTATGTAAGCAAGAAGTTTTGATACTCATAGATTTTCTCTAATTTTTAAAAATTTTTACTTTATAAACATACGCGTATTAACTTTGTGAACTGAAGAACACAAATACAGCAAGTGTATTTTGCATGTATAATCGAAAGTAAATACCAAAGAAGTGAAAAGGATAGTGAAAAGTAAGAGAATACAGAATAAAATCAGAAGAAAAAAAAACGAAGACAACGAAACATGTTGTCTTCAGTTTACACTGATAAAAAAAGGTATTCTGCCAAACCCATCAAAAAGGTTTCGAGACGATGGTTCGGAGCGTGTGTCCGCCGACCGATCATTTTTGATTTCGCAGATTTTTGAAAACCATTTTTTTCAACAGGTCAACACATTTGGAAGCTTTGAGCATCTACGAAACTTTTTTTATGGGTTTGGTAGAATATCTTATTTTTTTCCAGTCTGCATGCTTCTGTTTAGAAATGAAATATGAACACAACTGAATCATAGATCGACAATTCATAATGCAGTACAAGCAGGTTGCAATCCAATGGAATGTGTTGCCTAGGACTTTTGTAAAGGCAAACCTGTGAAAGAGCCGACACTCCTTAAAAAATTACTGAAATTATCAGATAGTAAGAATGAACACTTACCGGGATTTTTACCGTTAGTTCCTAGAATACCAGTTATTATTACACAAAATATTGCTATTGAACTGGAATTAATTAACGGCATGAATGGAATCTTTAGACGACTAGTCTATGATCTTGACTCAGTGTCAACAGATAGTCTGTCAAAAACGTTTCCAGTGAACACCCAATATGTGCACAAGTCAATATATACATTGGTCGAAATAAGCAAATCCCAAATTGTGTGCAATCTTGAAAAGCTTCAACCAAAACTCATTCCAATACCAATAATGGAGCAAACATTTCAGGTAGACATTTCGGATATTCTTTCCAAAGTCAACGTTATCGATTAAACGACGCGCGTTACCTCGTACCTGCATATTCTATCATAACCCACAAAAGTCAAGGACAAATTTAAAGCAAAGTAGTCATCGATCTGAAGTTACCAAAAGATACAGATGACATCGCTGCAGTCTATATACCATTATCAAGAGGGAAGCGTTTGGACGATTTAATTATTTTACGACACTTTGATTACAAAGTCTTCGTGATCAAACCCAGAAAATCTCAAGTTGCCGAGATGCAAAGACTAGACAAACTCTACATGGAAACACAAATGCGTTTTTCAGAATGGTTTTAACAAATTCGATATAAAAGACAAATCGCCATTGCTTGTCATCCATTTTGCGCATCGGATTCATTTCTATCACTTGTAACTGTGCAAATTTCTTGTATAATTAAACGTTTTCTCTATTAGTCTGTTGTTTTGTAATCGAAATCCAAATTTTGTTCTCAATTTTATCGTAACTATTATGTTTTGTTCCACGCTTCTTATTCGTACTCGCATATACTTTATTCATATTTTGACATCTTTAGAGATTTAGTTAGAACTAATACAAAAAATTATTTGTTTGCTTTCTTTCATGTATAATTGTTTATTATATCATCAATTTGCCTTTATTTCATTGAAAAACAAAGAAATAAACTTCATAGTGGAAAACATTTTCTCTTATATGAAATGAAAAAACAATAGCAAATTGATTATTACATATGAATTTTTCAGTCGAAGGTAATGCGAGTCCGTCTCGACGAGCGTTATTTATTGATTTTCTTCTCGTTTATTCGCAATAAACGTGCTCGATATCTTTATTATTGCGTCTGGTAGGTTTATTTTATTATATTCTTTTGAAATTTCTCGTTTTTAGTTGTTCTAATCTTTCATTCATATCGGAGATTAGAGTTTTCTATTCACATTTTCATTAAATTAATTAGTAAGTTTTGTAGAGTAAAAAGAACAATTTCTCCAATATTACATTAGAAATTAAATTGAGATACATGAGTTAGATACTCTAATCTATATAGATGACAAGAGATTTGTTTTCTTCTAACCTTAAAAGCCGACGTCGATTGAGTATTTTAATACTTTCGATTGTCATTACAATTTCATTTGTCTAACTAAAATATTATTTTTGCGTATCATTGAATATAGTTTATACATGAAATGTCAAAATATATTTTCTATATTGCTTTTTTTAAAAATAAAACATTAGAGAAAGGGAAAGCAGCCATACATTTTGTTTTTTCATGCTTTTCTTGTTCCACGATATGCATATGCTGTTGCCATCATCGTTTATTCAGATGTTTGCTTTTCAAGTTAATGACAATCTACACACAGGTACTTTAAGAAGATGAAGAAAAAAAAACAAAATAAGGGGAGAGAGAGAGAGAGAAAAGGGCAAAGGGCAAAGAAGCCTTGAAGAAAAAACGTTATTGAAAACAAATAAAATTATGTTTTGATAATTCGATTTATTTTTCTTAACAATTCGAAAGCTCTACTCTGTAACTAAATGGTTTGGCGCACCCAAAAGGGTTTTACTTTGCACTACTTTTCCAAATACGGAACATTCACAGATAAAAAATGCTTCCAGACACTTGAAAGGGCTCTATATTGCACGATATTTTTTCATCCAGAACCACGACTCATACGAAATGGTTCAATAAATTTGAAATGGTTTTGTCTGACACCCTCGATCTCCATAACGATCGCTGATCGATATGGAAGGGTTTCATAGATGTGAAAAGAGTTCTATACCGCACCATTTGTACCTATAGGGCTACATTACTAAATTAACATAATGGAAGCCATGAAAAAAAGTTTTTACATTGAACCACCTTTCATTCTAATACTTATCGGTGGGTTAAAATGGTTCTATATCGAACCCTCACACTCATTGTAAAGATTTAAAGCTGGTAGGAAATGGTTCTATTCAAAACCATTCTGTTTACGTTTTTCTTCGCTTATAAGAAGCTGTTTCAATACGAGTTTCAGACCTTCAGTCCGAACAGAAGTCGTGAGACAAATTCTCCGCGCACTATCCATTTCAAAAATATATATTTCTAAAATCTTTCAAATTGAGCAAGTCTCATTGAACGTGACACAATCTTCATAACTTCATCAGAGAA
>CAJNOJ010000704.1:14807-29352 GCA_905250025.1 Adineta ricciae | reverse complement strand
AACAATGACGATAATTGAGGAAATATTGTTTGTCTTATTTGATTATTATATGTTATCAATAAATGGAAAACATCTTTTGAACAATTAATAACATCTGTTTTTTGGTTTCGTGCAAAATTATTTGAGACAATTAATTTGAATACTTCATCTACGAACATATTGACTTGAGAACATCGATGAAGACAACCCATTTTCAGTACTGTAAGACCAAGACGCCATTGGATCGAATTTGGAATCTGTTTACATAGAAATCGACAAGCTGGTAAAGAAGAATAATCTAATTCAAGTCGTTTGTAAAGTCCATGAAATTCAATCAATAATGAATCCGTACGATGATTAAGATGAGAGAAACTGTATAGAACATCAGCAGATGATAGTTCTTCCCATATACAAAGAATAATTTCATTTGATAAATCTTCGAAATACATCATTGAATATGAATATCAATTCTAAATCGACGGATAAGTTCAGATGTCGGACGAAAAACATTCTTTTTCTGCGTGACCGATCACAAGGCGAATAGACCAATGACAGCGAACCGTAACCGTCCGTTTGTCATTTTAAAAGATATGAAATATTTAATTCAAATGAATAGTGACGCAAAAAGATACATTGAATTGCAGAAATGTATGAATAGAAAGTATTTGGGATTGATGACGAGGCAATAAGATTTGACAATAATTCCTGCGGAACAGCTCGAATGACGTTGATACACTCAAAATGATTTTGTTTAAAAATGAAGACGAGCGGAGTATTTACTGGATTTTCGTTTGATACGCATCATGAGATTAAGCTTCAAATGATATGAATACCCGTTTTTTTCTCACACAGACAATGGAGGCCATTGTTATTGAGGACAATGCCAATGAATCGAAACCGTCGAACTCTATCTACATTGCACAAAACATCTCAGTATAGAACAGAATATGTATCTGATTAGACTTCTAAACTTATACGCATGAGAATAACGATATTCGTTTTACGTGAGTTCCAAGGAAAGAACTCGTCGTTTTACTTTTCTTCAACAATCTCATACAATTCGAAACGAATTTGCATTTTTTTCTTTCTCTATTTCTATTTGAGATTTCCTTGACGATAAAAGATACTAAATGAGATTCGGATAAGACAGATATTGATAATCAATTACTTTCAACTGATTTAGGAGATTTGGTTTGAAAAACAGATATCAAATAATCATTGAAAATATCTTTCAATGTGCATGAATGATGATTTCCATCCAGGGATGCACCAATTCCAATTCTAGAGTTGAATTTGGTCAGATTTGACTGAAATGCGTCCTTTATTGAATTAGGATTGAACCACGATGGATTAACTTGACGCATTTTACAACATTTTCTAGATTTTTGTGTGAAAAATAGTCAATTATTGTGAAATATTCATGATAGCTTTATTCGCTCTTACTAGTCCTGACATTATAACTAATTAAATGTATGAAAAGAGTAAATAGTGACAAGATTTGATTGGAATCGGATTTGGTGAATACCTATTTCCATCTGACTATTCTGTAACTGACAGAATATATTGTAGTTGAACATCTTTACATAAGGCAAACTGCTTTGATTTGTAAAAAGACAGAGTCAGTAGTTATTTGGAACGTAATTTAGCCAAAGGTACCAAAAGCAAACGCATTTTTAGAGAATTTGAAGCACATCTCAAATGTGTTAAGGCGCGTCTAAACGTATTTAAGTTACCTTTGTCAATGCAGCCAAGCGCTACTTTCTACAAAGATGTATCTAGCTGCGATTTGATAAATAAAATGCGTCCCAGCGCGTCTATCCTGAGTCTGGTGTTTACATGGGTACTTATGGAAATATTTTCAGTATAAAAGAGAAACAACAATTGATGAGAAAATCTAAAGATATATATGTGAGATATTTCATCAATATTTTCATTGATTTTAAGTATATCGATTAGTCGAGTAGTCAAAAGAATAAATTGCATCATATTAAATAGTTTTACATTGATTTCACTTATCAGATGATTTTCTCACCAAATATTATCTTTTATAGACAAAGACATTTCTTTATTGCTTTGTTTTTCTCTTTCCTATGAACACATCACAATCTGTTTTCGCTTCTTCATATAGGACGTGATCAAAGTACTTTTCTCATTTCTAATGAATCAAATTTCACATAACCAATGAAAATAATCAATAAAACAGGGAATAAACATTCTGTCGCTTTTGCCTGTGTTTAATATTAAAATACATTGATTCTTGTTAATGAAAGTAATCAAACGTATTTCGTTACATGTTTATGCATTTCGAGAAACATTGAACACCAGTTTGAATTTATGATCAATGACTCGTTTAAATGCAACAAAAATAAGTTCATTAGAGATAATGGCAGAGTCAATTAATTAATCTATGTGAACATCTTCAGATATTAGTTTATGATTAATCAACAATTTGTTCTTTTAGCAAATTGGAATGTGATTATGGGAAATCGAATTGTTCATTTTAATCTAAATTTACAATATAATTCAGAAAAATCTTTCTATTGAGGAATTAATCATATCCGATTCTATTCGTATACTTAATATAAAGAAACGCTAAGAGACTTTTTATTCATTAAAATCGTACGAAACGAAATGATTCGAAGTTTAGTTAAATCGATTCAGTATATTAAAATTCCCACAGTCGAATTTTTGTTTGCGACAAGGAAATGTAAAAATCAAATAATTGGGAGTCATTTTATGCTTGTTTTTTCCCAAACACGACAAGTGCTTCTGAAAAGTAACATCACTTCTTTTTGTACTTTATTGGGAAAAACCCCAGTGGAAATTTTTGTATATAAACACGGAATTAAATAGAAAAGTTCATTGATTGTGTCATTAAGAAGATATCGATATTATTCCATTAGGTTTCCAATTTATTGCATTGAAACTTCGAAGAAAACAAAAATACTTTCTATGGCTCAACCAACATATTTGTCCATTCCTGGAACCGAAATTCGATATCGTCTTGTTTCCGTCTTACATTGATTTAAGAGTTCTTATGACATCAGTGGAAGATCAAGAAGAAATTGGTTCTTGGTAAGTTTACAAAAGATTCATTTGACATGTTGTCATATAATTAATTATTTTAGTGTTGCAAATGCATTTGCAGGTAATTTGTTTTATTCTATTGAAATATCGATCTACTGAATATTCTAATTTAGCTGCTTATGAATATTTAATAAAAAGAACAGCTAATCGACATGTTGATGTCAGTCGTCTATTTATTTATTATAATAGTCGATGCATAGATGGACTCGATTCAGACAATATGAAAGACAATGGTACTCATATTACTAGTGCTATTGAAGCATTGAAGAAATGGGGTTGTTGTAAAGAAGACACTTATCCATACAATGAAAAAAATAAAAATACAAAACCTTCTCAACATTGTTATGACGAAGGGAAAAATTATCGTATAAAAAAATTTATGCAAATCAAAGTTGATTTAAATGAAATGAAAGCATGTTTAGCTGAAAGTTATCCATTTGTGTTTGGACTTCAATTATTTGAATCTTTTATGGAGGCTGAAAAGCAAAATGGTCGAGTACCAATGCCAACACTTTTTCCTCGAAACAAAGATAAGGTGATTGGACATCATGCAATGTTGGCAGTTGGATACAATGACGATCAAAAATGTTTCATTGTAAAAAATTCGTGGGGTGAACGTTTTGTAAGAGTTTTTCACCGAAGAAAAATGAAATATATTAACGTTTCTTTTCTTTAGGGCGATAAAGGTTATGTTTACATTCCGTATGATTACTTGTCCAATCCAGATTATTGTCGAGAATTACATGCGATTCATGTCGTTTCTTGTATAAATGATTTTGACGATCATTCATCAGATTTTCCATTGAATACTTCAAACAATTTATCGGAAAATAGAAATAATCGCAGAGTTTTACCAAGTAATAATCTGAATGAAATAATTGATATAAAATGATTTTTTAGAAGGCTCAGCCAACTCATCGAATGTTCCTCTTGAAGAAAGAACAGAAATGGTAAGCATCAAGTGATTTATTTCGATCGATTGTTTATTGATATAATTTCTCAGAATGCAAATACACCTTTCATTTCATCGTCAGAAACGAAAACATCGAAATCGAAGAAATGTTCATCTTCAATTTACAAATGGATTCATCTCATTTTCTTTGTAGTGAATTTATTATTCATCGTGGGAGAACTTGCCTATGGTATATTCAAATATATTCGATATATCCGACGTGATGAGTATTATATCTATCCGAAAGAAAATTCCATTTATTCTCATATAATTAAAATTGGTTATCAAATTGAAAATTGTTCTGATTTTCAAACAGGATTCAAATCATATTTTATGAATTCAACTGCTTATGATGTTTATCAATATTATGTTACTTCATCAACAGAGAATAAACTGATACACACTGGTTTTTGGATATGTTCTCTCATCGGATTCTTTTTCTCAATATATCATTCGTATACAAATTGGACAAAAGCTAAAGTTGATAAAAGTGAAAAAGAAAATAGAAAAAATGAGCAAAAGGAAGAAGCAAAATGTTGTGTTTATCCTGGAAAAATTTTGAAAATAATAAGAAATTGGATTTATCAAATGAGTATTCCAATCTCATGTTTAACAATTTCATTATTCGATTATAAAACAATATGTTTACAAAATCTTTTTAGTTTTGAAAGTGCTATTACAGATTATTTACTAATGTTAACATTATTCTTAGTTATTTGTGTTATTTCACTTAGTCTTTATGATATTTCTGCAAAACGAAAAAGATTTTCTTGGTATCAAGTCCTATCAACAATATACATTGGTATTTTCGTTATCCTAGCTGCTTTGCTTTTGCTCGGATTTTTTGTTCTCTCATGGTTCTGTCGTTTTGTATTGATAACCTCGATATTGATGATCAGCGCAACAGTTTTGGCCATAATTGGTGCTGTTTTGGATGCGTTAATGTGATTTTTGACAAGAAATGAATCATTGTTTTCACTTTGTCTGAAATTGTGAATTGAAGAAGAATTTTTCTATAAAAGCAAATAAATCTTTTGTAAGAAAAACAAATCTATTTGAGGAAAATATTTCTCTTGGAGAAGAAAAGAGAATGTTGTACAATCTTTGTAGGAAGATCGATTTTCCACTAATGGGATTGACTCGTTCTGTGTTATCCTTGGAGATAAGGAGAAAAAAAAAGATTTGTCCGTATCGTTCTCTTCTATTGATATATAAATAGCGATGATCTTCACAGAATTATCTCATTGATTGATTATCACAACAGTATTCTTTTTCTTCTCTGTCGAAGATATAGAAGGTAAATTTGCTTTGGGAAAATCGACTTTTGTTTATACGAAACATCTGTTCTTCATTAAGAATCGATTAAGTCGAGACTTCGTTGAAAACTTTTCCACGAAAACATCGATTTCTTTTCGTCGATGGGTGTTTTATCAACTGGTCGTCCATTGACTTGGAAAGAAATTGTCGAAGTTCGAACATTATTAAAAAACGATGCGTGTAATGATTTAATTAAAATCTTCAGAAAACATTCACAAAGAAAAAACGATCCATTTTTATGGGGTGATGAAGTACGAAGATTATTTTCATAAAAACAAATCTTCAATAATTCTTTTTCTAGATCGAATATTCGTTAGTTCGTTTTGATCATGAAAATCAACGTGTTCAATTATTACTCAAAGCAGATGAACTTTTAACAAAATTAAATGAAAATTTGGATAAAGAGTAAAAGAATAATGAAGGAAATTTCGATTGATTTTTGTGTTTTATTTTGAAGAAGTTGTCCAGTTGAATTTCATGCTGAAGATTGTAATTTTGTTATTGAAGGAATTCCATCAATTCCATATTCATCGGAAATCTCTTCATTTCCTCTCGTAGAAACCAATATGAAATTGAGACGTGAAATTGTCCAACGATTTTTGAATCCAAATGAATTCATTTTGACATTTTCGGCATTTCCGAGGTAAATTGAAAGATAAAAAAAGAAATGAAAATGCTTTCGATTTGAATTTAGATTGGGCTGTTTACATTGTACTTATCCAGAATATGAAAGTGATCCTTTGAATAGTTTCGAATATTCATTAACTTGTTCGGATTATTACAAAACACCAGAATATCCGAGAACAATGTACGTTGATCTTCGTTCTTTTATTTTCAATTTTCTGTTTTTCTATAAAAGGTTTTTGAATAAAAATGTCATCGAACGTCGTCAAGGCAAAGTTTCTGTGAATGTTCCAAGTAAGTTAATGTTTTGAAAGGTGAAACTCAACTTGATTTTGTTTTTAGTCATGAAAGACACGAACACATCGGATCCATTTGAAGATGATTTATCTTCTTATGGAGTTGAAAATTGGCAAAAATATGTTGAAACTCGTCAAATCAATCATATTCATTTAGATTCATCATCAATCGGTTGGGGTTGTTCGTGTTTACAAGTCACTCTCCAAGCATCTTCATTTCACGAAAGTCTTCTGCTCTATGATCAATTGATTCCACTCACACCGATTTTCGTACGATTTTTTCATCGAATATCCAATAGAAAATGAAGATTTTCTTTGTTTATTTAGTTATCGTTGAGCACATCGTGTCCAATTTGGCGAGGCTTTTTAAGTGAAGTTGATAGTCGATGGAATATTTTAAGTAAAACAACAGATGATCGAACAAACGAAGAATTGAATGAAAATTTAATTCAGTTTTCTCGATATGCATCAGTTCCGTGTTATTTATTGAATTCAAGTGAATCTTTCAATGATTTGATAATTCATTATGACAAAGAAATTTATGAGAAATTAATTGAAAATAGTTAAGAAAATCTTCTCTTTTCTTCTCGAAATTGTTTTGTTTTTCTCATTAAAGATTGTCCATCAATTGTTGCTAAACATTTTGCACATTTATTTATTCGTGATCCACTTTATGTCACAGATCAACAAGTCAATTTTGAATCAAATTCTTCGATAAATCTTTTTAAATTCGAAGTAAAATTTATGAAAAAAAGTTTTTCTTTTGTGAATTTGTTCTTTAAAAGAATCATAATTCAATGATTTGGAATTCTCTTCGATTTAAACCTCCAGTAACTGATGAAATGACATCATTGGGATGGAGAATTGAATTTCGTCCAATGGAACTTCAAATAACTGATTTCGAAAATGCGGCGTTGTCTGTCTTCTTAATTTTATTAACTCGATCGATTTTATCATTTGAAATTGATTTACGAATTCCTATTTCATTAATTCATGAAAATATGCAACGAGCACAAGTGAAAAACACAATTGAACAAATGAAATTTTATTTTCGAAAACAAAATCACATCTGTGAAATGACAATCGATGAAATTATCAATGGTTCAGTAAGATTTGTCACTTCTCTCTACACAAAAAAAGAACGATTTTCTTTTAGGAAAATTATTTCGGTTTGAAATCTTTAGTTTTAAATTATTTAAATTCATTTGAAGACATTGACATTTCAACACGACAGACGATTAATGAATACATCGAATTTCTTTCTCAACGTGCCAAAGGTTTTTCTTTTCTTCGAAAATTTCTTTTCTCAAACGTTTTGTACTTTTTTTTTTCGAAGGAGATCTGTTGAGCAATGCCATGTGGATGAGAAAATCTATTGACACTCATCCTTTGTATCAACATGATTCAATTGTCAATGAACAAATTCAATATGATTTATTTCGTCAAATTGAACAAATTGCAAATCAGAAACAATTAAATCTTTCTCATCTCATTTCAAATTAAACTTTATCCTTTTATTTCTTTTTTCATATGTAGATGTGAGTTTTTTATTACAAATTCTCGCCTTTTTTTTTAAAGATTAGACTTTGATAGACAAATCAGTATTGAAAGATTTTATTTGTTTCGAAGATTATATCGAAAAATAAAAGATTTATCTTGAAAGTGCGTCTTCAAGGTCTCGAAAGGTAAGTTGTTTTTTATTTTTTTTAATTAAATCTTTGGCTTGTTCCATATCTCCGTTCGCGAGCGTTTCAAATTCTTTCATCTTTGTCTCGTTGCAATATAAAATTTTTAGTTCAGGTTTTCCTTCGAAATCTGTGTAATATGAATTGAATCCAGATCGGGCATCTGAGACTTTGATATATCCGATACACGACCAACCAACATACCAATAATTACTAACCGGATAACTCGACGAAATGTCAATAAAAACATTACTTTCTTGGGATCGAGAAAAAATGGACGGCCAGTTGGGAAATTTCGCAAAATGCTCATTGTGAATGTGGTCAGCAAGAATTTCACGTGCTTTTTCCAGACGATTATCATCGTTAAGAGCCTTCAGATATTGATGAATCCCTTTCTTATAATCACTCCATGTTTTAATGTTGTCTGTACCAGATTGTGCATAACGTAATGTTTTTGTAAATTGGAACAATTCAAAGGCACCAGTGGCACATAATGCACATGCTGTATTTTCCAAATCCCAATATAAAAGCTCAAGGACTTTCGGATATTGTTGAAATAAATGATCTGATATTCCATCACTATAGATAATGCGTGAAAGTGTGAGAACATTGTCAGTAGTATTCGATGCCATCATAGAAGTGAATAACAATCACATAAGTTTATATTGTTCGATTCTATTTATATATGTATGAGTTATAACAGGTCATGACACTTATATCGAATTTATATTCATCACTTCGATTTTTCCTTACGTTTATCATTCCTGTCATATAACTGGATAAATCCTTTGTAATCTTTATGAATCATAAATATTATCTTCAACACTGATAAAAAAGTCTCATATCGCCATAAATGAGTCAGATAGGAAAAATCGCAAATCATTGAGTGTCACTGTGTAGTCCATTATTTTATATAAATACTTGTTGTTACCGCTGTGTATAATTTATTTCAAATCTGACAATTTTCCAAAATGTCAACTCAATGGAGTCCAATGGTCGAACATGGTTTTCATAGCAATGGTGTCTCTTCAATATTATCTCGTCACTATCCAAATGTTTTTCAATTGATGCAAGAAGAACTCGAAAGTGTTTCTGCCTATTTACAAACGAATGCAAATATGAAAACGATACCGATACAATTGAATATTAATCAAATGGATATTCAGGAACAATTTGAACGTTGTTTAGGGAAATACTTGCCAGAATCAGCAAAAGAACACATTCAAAAATATATCTATGAAGAGATTATGAGAGCTTGGCCAGGTTTATCATCGATTCCAGCCGGAAAATCACATCGAATTGTTGGTCGTTTGAATGATTGTGATCGTTCGTATGGTTCGATCTTATTTTGGTCATGTGGTGTTGATTTGGATCTTTTTCCGATTAAATCAACGAAATTGTTCTCGAAATGTCAAAACTATTTAATTGATGGCAATTTAAACATCGCTCTTCTTGAATGTCATTTGGAAAAAATAAATGAGATAGAAGATCTGGCCTTTCGTGATTACCAGCGTGCTAAGAAAACGATCATGGATGCTTATCCCCGACCTTCACTTTCACCTTTACATCTACAGCAAGCTATAGGCAATCAATATTCACCCAACTCGGAAACGGATTATACATCGCGACAGCCTTCACTTCCCCCGGAGACATCGAGAGAAATAAAAACCTTACGCTCTACTATGAAACAGGAACATAATTGCTCTGTGAGTATTTTGAACATTAAAGAATTGAAAGATTCAACATTATCTTCTAATGACATGGATGCTCTCTTACAAAGTATCAAATCGCATTTAGGAAAAGAATTAAATACCAGAAATATCTTTATTGATGAAAATCAAATAATCATTGTGTATTCTTCAACATCTGTTAGAAATGTACGTGAAAAACTCAATGGATTTGTCGATGAAAACAGCCGACGCCCATCTAAAGATTTTATCATGAAAATTGAACATCTCGATCAACCAACATACGATGAAGTTATTCGAAAATGCACATGAAGAAACATTCATACAGTTCAATCGAGAGAATAATAATGCATCATTTTTAAAAAATAAAAAATATTCGTCTATTAACGAATACATCTTATCAATATTAAATTTATTTCTTTGAGAAATACTTTTGTCAGTATTCAACGGAAGAAAGAGTTACTCTTATGAATAAAGATATCTGATCAATTGGCAGAATGTCGCATGAGAAAGTCTCTCCTATAGTCGATGTTTCGTGATAAAATAGAAGAAAATATTCTGTTTTGGTCTTTATTACAGATTCTTCACAGTGACACTCCACTTTGTCACCCTGAAAATGATTTATTGAAGAAAGAAAGAAAAAATTATGAAAACCTATTTTTTGTTTGTTCTATGTCTATTAACTGTTAAACGTGTCACGCAGTTGAATTGTTTTTGCATATAAATGAAATCATTTCAAAGCGAAAGAATATTTCTTTTGCATCTAAATGAAATATATTTGAATAATTAGAAAAATCATATGATTTAGTTTTGATTACCCTTCAATGAATTGTTCTTTGCTCAATTTTTCATATTCATTAACACCATATTCACTAAAAATATCACTTGTAATCTTCTTTAAATCGACTTCTGATACGTCTTCTCCACGAGCAGTAGCATCTAGTTTGGTCTAGAATAGAAATGTTTTTATTAATCTTTATGAAAATCAAACAAATCGTACTATTTTGTCCATAAACTTTTTTATTTCATCATAACTAATACATTTGTCCCCCGAAACATCAATTCTAAAGATCATCAAAATAGAATCAATTCTCTCATTTCACAAAATCAACTTACATATCAAACATCAATGAATATTCATGTTCCGTACTTGCCCCTCTCAAGAAAATAGTACCCAAAACAAAATCACTAAAATTAAGTAAACCATCATTATCTTGATCCACGATACCAAAAACATTACTAAAATCGATCATTTATGAGAAATGAATATGAAACAAAGATTTCTCTATGAACATACTTAGCTATGCGCTCATCTGTACCACGATCACTACCAATTTCTATGTAGAATTTCACAACTTGCTCTTTATTCATTTTGTCCGCACCAGATTCATCAATCTCTTGAAATTTCTTGAAAAAAATGAAAATAATCTCCAATGAAATCTTTCTCTTTTCTCACTTCAAACAAGTTTTGTATTTCTAAAATCATTTTCATGAAAGAAACAACGTTTGAGTTCACAATGATCAGTCATTCGTAACAGATTTGTCTTACCTTCTTCATTGAGTCTTGAACTGGCTTTGAGTGCAGTAAGTTCTAAATGAAAGATTGCACCTTTTTATGATTGAACCATTCAAAGATATTGCAATTGACCTGCATCACGAAGTTTTCTTGGAGCTTGTGTCGTCGACATTCTCTTAACAATGATTTCAAATAGAAATCTACATAAGTTTATATATAGATGCTAAAAAAACAACCTCTCAGTGCATGCCATTTTATCCTACATACCGAACATATTTGAGAATAATTGTTAAAACGAAAATAAGCTTTGAAATAAACCATTTCGAGTTGATGGAAGATCGTCGCCGAAAAATCATCATCTGTGTTTCGATTATGTATCTCTTCGCCGAAATGAACATCGCCGAAATGCATATACTTGAAAAGATAAATCGCCGAAAGGAACACAACCGAAGCATAGATTATCGATATAAATGTACTCGAAATACGTAGATCGCCGAATCATTTCAGTCATTCGTAGAAATTTTTTTATAATGCAAAAGACCTTATACTATGATCAGTCTATGTTCTTTTCTTCGAACATCATATTTAGATACCTGATTGTTCTCTATACGTGATAACCTACGAACAACTTACTTGGAACTTGTATGAATTGTACTTTTTCATCGTTTTTTAAATTATATTTACTCGCTTTTCGTGATCTTGGACAGCGATGCTTTATCTCTGATTGAGATCGTGATAGAAGTGAAAGTACCCAATCATTAGACGTACGTTGAGGATGATTTATTCCAGAAAGAAAAAAACATATGACAATCTATTTTTTGTTTGTTATGTCTAACTAACAGCAAATACTTCCTGCATCTAAATGAAATATCTTTCAATAAGTAATATCAATTATTCTTGTTACCCATCAATAAACTGTTCTTTGTTCAAAATTGTTCCGTGTTTACTTTGCCCGTGCCAGATTCATCAATTGCTTGAAATTCCTTGAGAAGACGAAAATGATTCCGACGAAACTATTTTACTTCATTTACTTCGTATTTCTAAATGTCATTTTGCTTTTACACGTAGTTTAAGCACATGAGAATTATTTAAAACGAAAGCAACTAATTAAATAAAATAAACATATTTTGTGTTTATAGAGACGACGAATTATTAGTAATGAAAGTGTTTGAACATGTGATGAAACTTATCTTGAGTGATTTCTTCTTCAATAATAAAAGAATATGAGCATAACTGATGATTTGCAAAAATCATACGAAATTTGACATTTGAATATCTCTGTCCGGAAAGATTAGTTTCGCAGTCATTTTGATCATTTGTACCGACTATCCCATTGTTAAAATAACTCGAATCATTGATATCGAGCTTCATAATAGGTTAATTCATTAAGCGAAATGTGTTTTTAAGCATAGAATGGTGCTGCTAACTTTAAAATTTTTGACACATCTCCCTAGGAGAACAGCTGAAGTTGTTTTAATGAGGAATTTGAGAGAAAAAGTATTCGTCTTAGCATCTGACTCTTATCTTCTGATTGAATAGTCACTCCTTAAAAAGTTTCTATTTTCTTTTCTTATAGGAAATTTATAAACAAACACAATACACATGAGAAAATCAATTGCTCAGATCACAAATAAGAAACAAACTTATTCTTTAGTTACTTCTTATTCGCGTAGATTCGATTTTTTTGAAAAGAAAAATCTTCAAAACTCATTTTACAACAATTCCTCCTCGAACCTTTTCTTTAATTCTATGAGGAAAAATTCCTCCACAAAAATGACCTTGATGACCACGGTCATTTGAAAATAAGTACTCAGGTGTTCGACATAGTGCAGAAAATACTATCGATATGTCCGTTTTAATACGAGAGAGCGATAAAAAAAGCTTTATGTCGTCGTGCTCTCTCGATTCTTTTAACGGCTGAATTCTTCGAAATATGAAAATGATTTCTCGAGCATTTTCACGGATTGTCGCGATATAAATAAATCATCAAGTTTTTGAAAAGCGTAACTTTTAGATAAAGATTACGTTGATTTCTGTGAATAGCCTTTTATTCCAAAAAAAAACAGAATACGTTTTTGTTTTTTGTAAATGATATGTGAAAAAATAGTACAATTTAATCAATTTCTACAAAAGGAAAATAATCTCGTAAAGATTCAATCGAATATTTCTTTGTTCCGTAGAAAAAGATTTCGTTAACTTTCTCACAATTTGTTCGTGTTTGATTTCTTGTAAAATTCTGTGTAACTCTTTCTAATGATTCCGCATCAACAATGAGTGAAATCGAATCATGTAAAAATGTTTTTGTATGAAGAAGAAATTGTTCTGTATAATCATCATGACATCGTCCAATATCAAGTTCAAGAAGATGATCATATCGAATAATTTCCAAGTTCTCATTTATATCCATTGATTGTTTACGTTTTTGTGAACATTGATTAGTCACAGTTAACCGATTCATCAATGGGAATGCAAGAGAAATCCGAAGAAAAAAATCGTGTTCAAATGGACGTTCATCATATAATGACACAATGCGAACAAATGGATAAGATCCACCTGGAAAATGATTTGTTATATATTCATAAGATTTCATTAGAAATGGATATGAATAAATATGACATTGTCCCACATATCG
This sequence comes from Adineta ricciae, assembly GCA_905250025.1. NCBI lineage: Eukaryota > Metazoa > Rotifera > Eurotatoria > Adinetida > Adinetidae > Adineta > Adineta ricciae. The sequence goes on along the minus strand of CAJNOJ010000704.1, from coordinate 15,576 downwards.
CATTTGTGGAAAATAATCAACACAAGAACCACTTTTGCACATGGAAAACCTTGAAATGTACTTTGAATATCTTGTTGCAATGGATAATTCGTTTGATTATTCAAAGAAATCAATGAATAAATATCAAAATCGAAATGATTAATTTTAATTAAATGATCAAGAATATCTTTTTTCAAAGTATTTCCATCAATAAATTTTTCCTTGATTCCAGTTTCAAGATATAAACCAAGCTTTTCTAAGTTCGTCATCCGATGAAGAAGTGGAACAATTAATTCATTGTAAAGCCAAGTCACCAAAAGACATGACAAATTGAAACATTTGAGATTCGGAACTTTTTTCTTCGGAAAAAAAAACAGAAAATGAAATGAACGATTTTTTTCGTTAAACTCACTTGATTTTCGATTTGTCTTGATGAAGGATCAATGTTGGTTAAATCAATAGAAAGTGATTGAAGGTTTTGGAAACGACCATCAGGAATATATAGACAATCATTGAATGTTTGTGCTTTGATATTTAATGTCAATAGAGTCGATGAAGAAAATTTCGGAGATGGAACATCGATCAATAATCGAACGAGAGTTTTATACGAGAGTTCACAAAATGTTAAATCAATTAAATGATTCATCACAGGGAAGAGATTATTGCAAATGTTCTCGACTATTGTCCAATTCTTTTTTTCTGGATCAATTCCAATAACAAGTGATGTGATTTGATTTTGAAAAAGATTTTCATCTAAATCAAAATAATCTCTCAGATATTTTCAATATTA
>CAJNOJ010000704.1:0-14758 GCA_905250025.1 Adineta ricciae | reverse complement strand
AAAATGTTAAATCAATTAAATGATTCATCACAGTGAAGAGATTATTGCAAATGTTCTCGACTATTGTCCAATTCTTTTTTTCTGGATCAATTCCAATAACAAGTGATGTGATTTGATTTTGAAAAAGATTTTCATCTAAATCAAAATAATCTCTCAGATATTTTCAATATTAATTGCTCAACAACAGATCAAAATCAAGTATTTTTACCATTCGAAGGGAGATTGATCATTTTTTCATCAACATTGTATAGACCAAGACCATATAAATTTGGATATCGGTTCCCAGATAAAATAGATTTCATAAATGACGATTCAATATTAATCCATTTGATTTTTTCACAAATTGAGGGTAAAATTTGTGAAGAAAATTCATCGATAAAATCAAAAGAAAACTTATTGATAATTTGATCACGTGAATATTTGACAAAATTCAAATGACTCGTGAATATTGGATCACGTGTAATTCCATTAAATCGTGGATGAACATCATGAAAAGAATAAAGAACTTCAATATTATTTAATTCTTTTAGAATTAGGAGTAGTATTTCGTCCGGCAGGTGATTCAATCTCATTCTTTCTCGTTTCTATTCCAGAGAGGATAGACACATTTATTTATGCGCTTCTTCTTTCTTGTTGACCGATCATATCGTCAACCAGAACAATGATAATGATTGACCGTCCGAAAAGGATAATATTGAATGGAACTGACGACAATAGATGATGTCTGACGGTAATTTCCGTTTTCCACATCCCAAATCACCCAAGTCGACCTAACAAAGTTCGATATGGATCTCATTGGAGTACAATTGATTTTGTGTCATAGGATTTACAAATCCGCAGCGTGATAGTTAGCAATTTTGATTTCTTTCAATTGAGGTTTTTGTAACAATTGACCATAGCTGTCATAATATCTTTACGCTGGCTATCCAGAGCTGAACGTCTCGATACCCACGAGGATAACCAAAGTGTATCTTTTGAGATGTGAGGAATTTGAGTGAATTTGGTCGGTCTATCTCGCGACCACAAATCAAAACTACATACTTCTGAACCAGCGTGGTGGTATAGATATGAGGAAAAATCCCGATCTGTAGGCATAGCACAACATGAGGGTGCGGGGAAAAGCTTGGTATGTGGACGAAAGCCTTTTAGGGTTTTAAATCCAACAATTGATACCTCGACGAGGGCCTCGTATGCTCATTAACTCTAGCTCAGCAACTTAGGCGTACAGTACCGAATTACATTCTCTTCTGAATTCTCATAGTTCTTGCTGTCTCTGATACCATTAAGTGTTTCCATTAGACTCTGGTCTTGAGCAGCAACTTCTTCAGACGCCATTCGTCGATATCCATCTCGTTACCCGTTGGGTATGCGACCAAATTCACTCAAATTCCTCCGAATTCTGGATATACTGTTGTCGATTTTTAAACGGATACCCGGGGTAATGATATTATGACATCACTCTTCGTCATTGAAGTCTTTTGTTTTTCTTTTTCAAATCGAAAATACAAACGAAGTTTTTATTTTCCAATCTCGAAAAATGTAGTGACATCTACGAAAATGAGCAATGATAAGAAGTTTTGGTTTTAACGAAATTTAACCACTTGTAATGTCGAATTTTGTCTGACAATAGATACTAGTTCAATCTTTTTTTCAGAAAATTTTATGGCGCGGTCGGCTCCGACCGGAATCCGGCGGCAAGGAACCTGTTGGAATCGGCGAAAACTGTGCTGGAATCGACTCAGATTTCAACGGATCCAGTCGCCGGAATGATCGACCTGGGATATAAATGTAGAAATGGGAGAATCATTATGTTCTCAACAATTATCAACAATAGGAGTGTATACCTGTTTCGCGGTCGTTGCACATCTCGATGATGATACATTGTTCATACATCATATTGCACCGACCGATTTTAATTTGGATGAACGTGATTTACGTGTAGAAGTTCAAATGATGCTTGAAAAGACAATTAGATGTCTCAAAAGATGTAAAGAAATGGATTCGTCTTTGAAATATGTCTTTATTATCGGCGGCGTGAACAAAGGGATATACAATCAATTAAACGAAGCATTAGGATTGGTCAAAGACGATATTTGAAATATTATGCCAAAGTCGTCGAAAGTCAGTCGTGAAGATTTACAAAATTTTGTTCAAAAAATAAAATACTTCAATCTTGCAATGAACTATCAAGATGATACGGTGCAATACGACAGTGATGACGATGACAACGCTGAAGATCGTCGTATTAATCAGGTGATATCGGATCTTACGGTTATTTCTGACCAAAAGGCAGACCCTTGCTTAATTTGCATTGCCTAATATTTTGGCGTAGAAAACAATTTAATAGGTGGTGCACAAAGATTCAAACCGTCAATCATCTATTTGTATGATTTTATGTATGAAACATGGCATTTAATTGGAACACATCCTTTGCAAGATATTTATTCAGTACATGTGAAACATGTGCTCAATTCATTTAATGACAGTCTAGTTTCAAGAGTCGCCGATGGCATGATTGATAGTGCCCAGCTCAATCATTCCAGCGACTGGATCCGTTGAAATCTGAGTCGGATCCGGTACAGGTCTTCTCGATTTCGGCACAGTTTTCGCCGATTCCAACAGGTTCCGACAGATTCCTTGCCGCCGGAACCGACTGTGCCATAATAACCCAGATCCGATCGGATCCAGCATCGGATTTGTTGACCTGGTCACGATCGATTAGCCCATTTCATCGAACTCATCAATCGACTGGCGAACAACTGCTCTCATGAACAAAAACTGAAGTTAAAAGAAATCTTTCGACAAATATGTGAATATGAATATGCATTTTGGGATGATGCCTATCAATATGGAATGCATTATTAACGAAATGTGATCGAAAAAGAAGAGAATGACATTGCATCGCTTAATATTTTTGTATTTTTTTGATTCATCAAATTATTTAAATCAGATATGTTTGTGTCAGTGCGGCACTTTCTATACAAAATAAATTGCACAGATACTTTACCTTCGTTCAACAAACTACATCTAAGTCGTAGATCAGAGAAGATCTCATTCACACACATTTTGACATAAATTTATTTTTGATGAGAAACTAAGATTTATTCACAGGAGAATTTTTAAATTTCTGTTCCAATTTATCCAAAACATTGACTGTTAATATCGCAACAATGGCATATTGAACAAGATATATTTTCCATCCGACATAAAATCGAGACAAACCATCCTGTTTGAAAGTTGTTTGGAAGATTTCGAACATCGATTGATTGTTTTGAAAGAATTTTTGTTTTTGAGTTTTGACATAATCGAACGGCATCATTGCACCTGTATTGACCACACCTACAATCATCCCTGCTAAAAACAAATCCAGATGGTTCAAGTCTTGAGTTTTCTTGTATTCCCGAAGTTTTGTTTTGGTCAGTTCATCGGCATATAAAAATGTCACCCAGGAAACATTCTGTCGGTACACGACAGCGGATGTTCCTCGATATAATTCTCGAACAATGTCAACGGTATTTACACGTTGTCGGAAGAATTCAAGTAGACTAATACGTTTCGGACTTGTCATCAGCCAAACTTTGACACGTTCGAGAGGATTTATAATCAAGATTTCGAAATTCGCGATGGAAAGACCGGTGAGAATTTTCGGTAAACGAGGATAACGTTGTTGAATTCGACTAGGTAAAATATGATTGCGGTAGAAATTCGGAAAAAATAACATCATTGGCCATCGATAGGTTTGTTTGATAGCGCGTCGAGTTGTGTTCGGAATGGCGCCAGAATAAAAACCAAGAATACCTTTCGATCGATAGATTTCACGAGCAACTTCGAGAGCATTGCGAGAATATGTTGGATTAGCCTGCCAACGTGTTCGAATCGTATCGAGAGGATGCTCAAGTGGAAGACCACCTATCGTTCGACTAACACCAATAGCAGCTGATATTAGTAATTGAGAAGTACGATCCCATCGTTCCATTTGTTGACTGAATTATAAACTAAAATTGCAGAAAAAGAACTGTGTTTTAAATGCGATAGAAAAAACGTAAAGCAAATAGAATAGGGGTAGATCAAATATGACTCATCCAGTCATTCGGTGCCCTTTTTTTCGTTCTGCAACTTGTTTTTATTATCTCATAAAATCGATGACAAAAGTCAATAACAAGACGAAAAAGTGACTATAGTGAATGTCCGTTATTTCTTCCATACCTGTGAAAAAAGAATTAATGCAACGCGTGCAAATGAAAGTGCGCATATATATTGACGTTCTCTTCGATTTTTCCTCTTACCATTGACTCATAAACAAAGAACGCCATAAGAACAAGAGATGACGCAACGTCACGTCTGCTTGGAAAGAGCGATAAAGAGAGAAAAGTTCCAAAATCGCAACAACAAAATGATGTCATATTTCCTTCTTCCGATAATCATTTTTCTTGGAAATATTTATATTTCTTCTCTAATTTCAATTCAATGGAGATGGTTAAGCATTTATTGTGTATACGGACACCAATCGTACAGGTTTTACGCTCTCGGCACAGAGAACTATAAAAGTGTATTTATTTTTATTTATTTCGAATTCCGATAGATCTTTATGATATAATGAAAAAGAAACGATCCGTGTTTATTGAACAGAAAATGTTCCAGAGTATAAATAAAACTGGGTGAAGTTTTCAATCATCACTGGCGAATGTCATTGACCAGATGAGAGATTGAGGTGTGTCAATCGTAATAAATTCATTCGTCGGTTTACTGTACGCATTTGAAGTACTGATCAATGTGTGAAAATTAAGTTCCATTTTGTCATCAAGATTCCATTGAAGACCATTTGTTAATATTCGAACGGGACCAGTAAATGGAATCAAACTGCAATATTTACCGCACATATTCGATTCTATCTGATGGATGCGATTGAGTCCTGGTTTGAGTAGAAATGTGACATCGTGATCGGAGATGAGAAATATATTGAGACTTGCATAGAGATATAGAGTATGAATGATGCTCATGGCTTGATCAAAACGGCCGCCAAATGTACAGAAGATGTAAAAGTGTTCAAGAGCTGGATCACCTACTTTTTCGATGGTCTTTTGTAAACATTTGGTAAAATCCGTTGCATTTTGATCTTCTGTTTCAATGACGGGCACTTGAAGAATCTCTTCATACAATTGTCGAGTTTCAGGTTGAATCGAATCCAGATCACCGCTGATAAAATCGGGTTTGAAATCTTCGAAACGACTTTCCTTCTTTTCAATAGTGAATTTTCGTAATTGATTACTTCCACCATCTGCACATGTTCGAATAGTTGCTTGAGACCAGAGTTTTTCTGTTAACCACTTATCAATACTTGCTTTTGAATAGTTCAAAACAATGATTCCATACCGCGATACAGACTGTTCATCATTCTGGTTGAAAAAATTTAATGGATAATGATCGAATTCAGACTAAAAGAAGAGCAAGTGTCAGGATGCTTTGATGCACCAAATCGTGATATTCTCCTACTTTATCACTCATCATAGTCAATGTAGTCCACTGTAAAGGACAAACAGTTTGTGTTAACGATTGTGTTATGCGATGTTTTTTTCTTCACACGGAAAATATTTTATTAAGTAATTTTTTAGATAAAATAGACGAAGAATATAATTTAATGTAATCTGTCTCTTTGATGTGCTTGTTACCAGCGGGAAGAATATTAATTCCAACAGATTGGTTATATGTTTGTTATTACTAAGACACGTGGGCATGGCGAAGAAAAAACTTTGTTGACACAAGACAAAAAGAAAAGGAACCAGTAATGTGTAAGCTGGCTTTTTCCTTCAGTTTATATTTGTTTTGATTCTATTTTCGTCCTTTATAGGTTTAATGGTAAAGGAGGGTGTATGAATAGAGATAAGACATTTCTCACATCCGTAGAGTCGAACTAAAAATTTTCAAAAGAATACAACTTATGGATGACGTCAGTTTCTCAAAAGAGATGCGAGCAGTCAGGAGGAGTTCAGCTGTACATGAAGCGAATTCAACCTATTTGGCAGTTTGAGTTTGGTGCATGTGTAGATTGACATTTACGAGGAAAAACTATCAATTCTGTGTGAAACTTCCAGAGAATAGAGGGCAGCGCTTTCTTTGTCTGCCTTTGACGATACTACCAATCTACTGGGGGAGCAATAGACTACGAGGTGTCGATCACGATCGATGATAAGTTATTGAGTTGAAAGTTTTTTCTCTGATACACTTCAATACTCTGCTTCAGATCGTATTTCATAAAGTTATTTACCTATAACGCTAAGTAGCCAACAATTCCCAGCCACTGCATAGCAGCTTACAATAGAAACTTCTCACTCTCGGTAATCGATGTCATTGTTAACTGGTCCACGTCCTTTTGTTGGAGTCTCTATTCTCACACTCTGTCCACGACTTCATCCAGGTTGTGTTCTCATTTCGCAACGTTTGACAAGTCCAGGACGTGGGACTTTACAGCTACCAGGTGGTCATCTTGAATATGGCGAATCTTTCGAAGATTGTGCTCGACGTGAACTAAACGAAGAAACTAATCTTGAATGCACTGCAGCTCCTCTTAAGCTCGTCTTCGTCAGCGATTCCTTGTTTCCGCCGGACGACGGTGGCCCAAGACATTACATTACATTACTGATGAAAGCAGAAATCAACGATGACGCATTACTTCGATGGATGGAACCAGAGAAGAACACGGAATGGAAATGGATTCCTTGGACGGATCTAAAAGATAAAAACTTGTTCACACCATTAAGAAAAGCGGTTGACAGTCTCGAATTTAATTCCATTACTGATATGTCTATGGAACAGCAAAATTTTGTTTAGAGAATCATTTCTAAAAACTCCAATAAATTCTGATTAATGTGTAATCTTCTTTTTCTCGTCTATAGAAACCTTTTTGTAGCTGACTGACAAAACAAAAATCATGATGAGGTTTGACCTTGCTAAGGAGTCTTCTCTAGGCATGTGGAAGATCAACTTTTTCATTTCCAATCCCGGTCCAAATCATTGTATTTTTTCTATTTGGTGTCTATTATGAAAAAGTGCGTTCATTTAAACACTCGATAGAATACACTAAATTAACTTGGACTACAAGCGGTACTCAGTGTGTGATTCAGTAATCTTTATTACAGATATTGGTTTTAACTTAAGCAGGACGAATAATGCGAGTGCGAGTTGAATTGGTAATGTACTTTCAATCTCACATCCGCACTCGATGGAGAGAATTTTAAAGAACACAAGAGAAACAAACTGGGGAAGATTACATTCAAATAAAAATAAAAATAACACTGAAGGTGTAGGTGCAGAAAAATGATGCGCACATTCTAATTGTGATCATCAAGTATCTCAATGTCCATAAATTTTTCAAGTTCAGAACCAGTTACAGTGCTAAATCGGTCAAAAAGAGCGACTTGAAAACTGGCTGCTCCGCACACATTTTGGTCTTTGGCTGCCAATTCTGCGCACACACTCATAACAACGAAACCTCCAACAGCTGCCACTAGGTAGTCTTTCGTAACACCGGCAAAGCAAGCCATAAGAGCAGATACAGTACAGCCCATTCCAGTGAGTTGATTAAGCCGATCGCATTGATTTTTGATTATCACCACTCGGTCACCATCAGAAACGTAATCTGTTTTACCGCTAAGCGCCACAACAGTCTTTTTATTTCTTTTCTGAGCCAACTGACGAACGGTTTCACAAGGATCTGCTGCACCTGTAAGTGAATCAACACCACGAACCAAAACCTGTTCTTTATTTATCTTTCCAATTTCACCAGAATTGCCTTTCAAGATGGCAATATCAAGTGAGTCAAACATTTTAATGATGACTTCTGTGCGATAAGTAGTAGCTCCGACTCCAACTGGATCGAATACAATTGGAATACCTTTTTCATTGGCACGTTTTCCCGCTAGATTCATTCCTCTTATCCATGACTCACTTAACGTGCCAACATTAATCACGAGTGCGTTGGCTAATGAAGCCATTTCTTCGACTTCCTCTACGGCATGTGCCATTACGGGGCTAGCACCGACATGAATAGTAGCGTTGGCAGTCAAATTCATCACAACGTAGTTGGTAATCTGGTGAATCATTGGCCGTTTTTGTCGAATACTATCAAACGCTTCGGCCACCGCTTTCTTCAAAGATGATACTGATGTCGACGTCATATTAAAACTATGAAATAACAAGATATGGTTAGGATTCTTGTTGAGCAATACAAAACAGTAACTAAAGAAAGATGTAGGTGATCCTGAGGGTGTGGATGGGACAAAAAGTTTATAAATACAGTCAGTAGAGCTCATAGAGTTCTACTTGAATCCAATGTGATCATAGTTGAAACGCACTGTTATACAAAACGGCTCAGGAGAAAGTCGAATTCGGACCCAAAATATCCTATGTGTCAAGAAAACTAAATGTCCCATTTAGTTTATCAAAAAATGGAAACTTATTTGATGTTTGATAAAAATCTAGTTTCAATTACAGCTTATTTTTTATTTTTCTATACCAGCAATGGTTTGAATACAAATTCCGTGTCATACAGTATTGCGAACAAACGCGTTTCAATATCATTTATATTTACTGATGGAAACATCAGCTCCCTAGCTATGACATCATGTGGATACTTACATATATTAATTAGGACGGAAATATCTCGGTATGCGTGTGTTATAACTTCGAAAGCAAGTTGTTTGCATGTGCCGATTGTTTGCTCACTTTTATTTATCTATAAAGAGTAATATTTATTACTATCTGACATGCAGTCGGTTTCTTCCTTTTTTTTTCTCTCTGTAACCTTTGCCATACAAAATAAAGCATACTCTTCAGCTATAGATGAAAACAAAAAAAAACAGTCTCATGGTAGTCAGCGAAAAAGGAAACGAAAGAGTGTCGAGTATCGCACAAATAGAATACTGATAATCGATGTTGGAAAGACGGGAGAAAAGGATGTAAAGAAAGGAATGAAAATAATCCTAGAACAGTATAAAGTCGACAGAACAGCGTCGAATGAGTTGTTGCATATTTTGACGCAGACTACTATTTATTTTACGTATTATTTTCATCATACTATTTTAGTACACCGTGATCGAGAAGAATATTTGGAATTGATTAAAAGAACTGGTCGAATTCCTAGCAAGTTTATACAAACAAAGAACTGTGAGTCATACTTGAGGCACGAAAACAATAGCTTACAGGTTTCTTTCCAACGTTACAGATAAGCCACGCAAACTTCAAAAGTTTCGGGTGAGGGTGCAGTGGGCGCAGAGTAGAAGTTGAAAACTCGAGTATTCGAATTGTAAAACTAGAGTTTTGAAATTCGAAGAAGATGTTTAATACTTAAATCGAGTTAACGATTTCTACACTACACTTTTTGTCAAAAGCCTATCAATTTCTAAAATGTAAACTAGACAAGAGTGATATCAGTTGCGTGCATCGTTTCAGATAACATCAAGAAAAATTGTTAGTTCGGGTCTGTTGCAAATAAATATGTCGGCTGTTGAACAGATCAATGCTAATCCTGTCGGTCGAACCTCAATGACGAGCGCAACTGCACGTGCCAATGAATCCCTTCGACCGAATGCACTTTTTCGGGATCCCTTTGCTCGAATATATGCAGGTCAGGTAGGTCCGGAAACGGTTGAAAACTTTGCTCGTATTGAAGATGCCTCGGCAGAGTCTATCACGACAGATATTGCTGTGCGAACGCGGTTCTTAGATGATCTATTAGAAAAGAGTATGACCACAATCAAACAAATCGTCATTCTGGCTTGCGGCGGTGATTTTCGTCCTTATAGATTGTCAGTACCGGAAAATTCGACACCTGTAGCATTCTATCTATTGGATGTACCAGAAGTTCTCGCTTATCGACAAAAATGTTTTGAAAAACTCGAGTCTTCCCTGCCGAAGGTAAATCGTTCAGTTGCCGAAATTGCTTGCAATTTAGTCAATGACGAATGGCCAGCAGAATTACTTCACCATGGATTCAAGCCTGATCAACCGACATTTTGGCTTGCCGAAGGCCTGTTCCACTATCTTACCAAACAAGATATTCAAAAGCTTCTTGAACGTATTCAGAAGCTCTCAGCGAAGAATTCCTGCATTACGTTCGATCTTGTATCGCCTCGATTACTCGAATTGCTGCCTATAATCAAGTTTGCACTCGATGATGAGCAAGAAATACGTCGAATTTTCCATGAATTCAACTGTGAAGATATAGAATGTATGTCATTTGAAAACATCGGTCTCACATATAGACGAACAGTTTCACGTGATCGAACATTTATTGTCACCGCTAAATTATTCAATCAATATAGTCATCTAAGCAATTAAAACTGTAGTCTGCAAACGTGATTTTATTTTGATTTTCTCGAAATTTCTCATTTAATAAAGAAAACTGTTTTCAAGTATCCCCATTAGTAACTTTGGTAGCTCTTACCAACCTTAATAATGTTTTCAAGGTTTTATGAAAATATAGGCAGTAGATCTGAAACAAAGTTCATTGTAGTTGTTGTATATGTGAGATTCATCATAATAAATGAATATTTGAGAGCGCGGGCACAACAGCGAAATCGAGTGATCTCCTTGAAACGAATCCTCGAACATACTCACTTGCTTATATGCGCTTGAGGGTGAGTGGATGAGTAGTGTAGAAATCGTTAATTCGATTCGAATTTTAAAACTTTCATTCGAATTCTAAATCTTTCAGTTTAGAATTCGAGCACTCGAGTTTTAAACTATTCAACTTTTAAACTTATAAATCTATAATTCGAAGTTTCGAGGTATCCGCTTCCCAACTCTTACCATCCAACTAACGGTAACGAATGCCGTTCACATTGACCCTGACCGTGCCGTTGTAGGCTGCACCCACACCCTCAAGATATGAGGCTGGAAGAAACCTAGTGATAAAAGATTATGAGTAATATTGAGTCAAACTATGAGAAACTAAATGACAAAGTAAATATTATGCCACTCCATCACGGAAATTTTGCCGTTCTTCCTTACAAGGTGTCTATAAATAAACAGTGAAAAGCTATGGTCACAGCCATTTTCAACATTGATCGAATGGAGAAAACTTTAATGAGCACCATTACAAAAAAATCTTGTAAGTAGTGATTTCATATTTTGCATACCATCTCAATTATATGTTTGTTCAAAGCTGTCTATCCAGTGGATGGACTTTCGGTGCCAACAGTTTTGTGTATTGGTGTTCACGATGCTACATCTCATACGATTGGTAGTGTTGTTAACATCAGCATTAACCAAAAACTTGGCTGTAGAACTCATCCAGTCATTACAAGTGTTTGTACTGGTCAAAATGAAATTAATCTACCGACTTCAGTTATTTCATGTCAACTTCAGCCTCTTCGCCAAATGTTGATCGATAGTATTAATATCGATGCTGTGGGCTGTGTCGAGAGTGTGGAAGAAATCCGAGAATTTCTACGCAATCTGGACAGTAAAAAGTCTCCTGTTGTTCTGAATTTAAATAACGAAGCTCGATTGAATGATGATGTGCTACAAGCAACCATTGATTCAATTTTGCCATTCTGTTCGGTTGTCATTATCACGCACGATGTGATCAAATGTCTTCGAAGTAATGAGCAACAATCCATGCAGAATGTTGCCAGTAAGCTTTTGACCATGGGCCCTGAAGCTATTGTTGTGCAAGACGAAAATGGACAACGATATGTTGTTATCAACGACAATAATGAAAGATCACAATCATCGTACTCTCTGTTGCCAACGCGTTCTCATAATTCGTACACAGAAGATCTTTCTGCTGCAATTGCTGCTTTTTTGGCTCATGGCAATCTTACATTGAGCACTGCTATTGCTTACGGTGACTCATATTCAACAGCTCGAGAGTTACACCAATTACCTGATGTACGAATATTGCCATATACTTTTGTTCAAGAAATGTGGTCATTCGTGGATGACATTCACAAACGAATACTCACATTGCCATTTATCAACAAGATGCTTGATAGTACTTTGAATGAACGTATTCATGACTATTATATTATCCAAGATTATTATTTCTTTCTCGATCGAGGATACATGCTGAATGGACTTGTCAATCACTGCATCCATGACACCGAAGTTCTCGAGTTTCTGAAAACTCAGTTAGAAAAAAATAAAAAATATATTAACACGATTCTTGTTGATAATAATTTGCCACCATGTGACGAAAATACAATCGAAAAAATGCCTGCGTGCGTATATTACACAAGAATGATGCGCGAATTGGGTGAACATCGCGGAATTCTTGCGACAATCGCAGGTCTCGTTGGTCTTCTACCTTGTACTCTCATTTATGCTAAAGTTGGCGACTGGATGATTGAAAGTGGGATTCGACCTACAATCAAACGGTACGCTGATTTCATCGACGCATATTATGATCAAGCGAGACACGATCGATTAGCCCATTTCATTGAACTCATCAATCGACTGGCGAACAACTGCTCTCATGAGCAAAAACTGAAGTTAAAAGAAATCTTTCGGCAAATATGTGAATATGAATATGCATTTTGGGATGATGCCTATCAATATGGAATGCATTATTAACGAAATGTGATCGAAAAAGAAGAGAATGACATTGCANGACTCATCCAGTCATTTGGTGGCCTTTTTTCGTTCTGCAACTTGTTTTTATTATCTCATAAAATCGATGAGAAGAGCCAATAACAGAACGAAAAAGTGATTATAGTGAATGTCCGTTATTTCTTCCATACCTGTGAAAAAAGAATTAATGCAACGTGTGCAAATGAAAGTGCGCATATCTCACGGAAAAACAATGTACACAATAAAGCAGGGGGGACTGATGGACCGTATTTGATTCCAGTCAATGATCCAACCACCATCCAAAGGAATCAAGAAAGGAATTGAATGTCTCATCAGAAGAACATTCTATCGCAGTACAGTTGATGCTGTTTCTTCGAATAACAATAGGCTTCACGTGCTTTTCGCGCTTCCTTTCCTCTTCTTTTTCTTTTCTCAATTTAACCATTTTATCATCTACGTTGGTACAACTCCTGGCAGGAAGAGAATCCTCATTGAATGGTCCACTAGTTCCCGAGCATTTGACTGAGTCAAATGCTTTTTCTTTTTTGCATTAAAGTTGTAGCTTACTAATCTCCCATATACTGTTGTCAGCTCTTCCGAGCGGAACAACAAATAAAACCGCGAAATATGAAAAAAAAAATTCCCTCTACTGGAAGGAGGGTTATGTGTCGACCAGATATTACAGAAAAAACGAGTTGATGTTCTTCCGTCCTTCCATCCGTTTTACTTAAAAATTATCTAAATATAAATACTAGTTGAAAGCAGTAAGGGTTGACCGAAAGGTAGTCGAGGTCGAGGAGAGAATCTCGAATCCGGTGTTAGTTTTTGATGAACACTTTCTGGCCGGTTTTTTTGCGACAAAGGATCAATTTTTTCAGACGATAATGTTTTAAGCGGCAATATGTAGGACAAAATGTAATAGCTGACTGACGTCCGAGCGCTGGATCTCCATAGTCATCAGCATATTAATGAGATGATAGCACACTTTTATAAACAGCTATACTATACGAATATCATCGGATGCCAGTCATTCAAAATAATGTTTCGCTTTTGAGGTGTTGTCTTCGACAGTCACAGTAGCACAAAGAGGGTGAATTTTATAGAAGGAATAGAGGACAATGAATGGATTACTTTCAAAAGTGACTCTAGACTAAATGGAAGAGTGAAAATGTACATGTAACGGCTAGCCGCGAATGGCCGACGAACGACTAGTCATCGATTTGCAGAATAACATTTTTAAGAACAAAATTTGTGATTTTTATAGAGCTTTAAGATTTCTTAGTCAGAAATGAATCGTTGCTCTGCACGAACATAGCTGGCAGCTATTTAAGGTTCCTCGTGGTGGAGAGAAGATTGAAACCTTTTCCAGAGAATCATATAGCTATGTAAACTTTCTAAGTTTTTGATTATGAATTGACTTTCCGAAATGTGCTCATTTTCGGAGCGCGTCTTCGTCCGAATGAAGTTAAGATAGTAAAATTAGTTGAAAAGTGAGATTTATAAGGCTGTCGCATAATGCCCATAATTTTTCTAAGGTATATAGTATATATAACGTCTTTTCGAGCTTCGAGAAAAAACTATGTAGATCATCAACTCATTCAACTAAAAATGATAATAAAAGATATACTGTAGGTCATGAAGTTGTGAAGAATTTCGGCAACTTTGTTAGAGACGGACTCAACAAGAGCAAGGTACTTTTTAATATGAAAATATCAATAAACACTTATTGGGTACCAACGGCTAGCGGTGAGTGGTTGACCGGAGAGAGTCCGACAAACGACTAGGCGTTATAATTTCAGAAGATTTCAGGAAGCGAAATGGGTCTAGGTAAAACATTCTGACAAATTATCAAATGATCAGATCGTTCAACTGAAATAACTTTTTTCTCTCTTTGGACGAATAGTAGCGCTCTAAGACCATCCTTTCAGTAGAGGGTTTGGCTACTATGCCGCGTTACTTGTGTTATACGTGGAATTGATTTTATTATCGCCTTGAAGGGAAAAGAATATTCTTTTTCTCATCCGTCTATAGGCAGATGATTCAGGTTTGATGAAAACAAGTTTAACACTGACGAGGGAACATATTTAGGTGATTAAGCGATTTAGATCCCATCTTTTGGTGATAGATAGACCTCAATGAGGTATGAAAAACCTCAAGAGGATTCGTGCCCTCGCGCCTTTATTTCAAAGAT